>VYZR01125126.1:0-21244 GCA_013400675.1 Oxylabes madagascariensis
AGTAGTCTGGCAGCAAAGGGGGAGTCTCAGTCGCGTCCCAGAGAAGTGTGGACGTGATGCGCTCTTAGGTGCCTCTTTCCCCTCAAGGATGCGTTGACACAGAGTCTCCGCTGGGTTCCTTCCAGGAGCACCTCAGGGGGACCACAGCAACTTAGAATAGATCGGAAGGGATCTTGAAGATCATCTAGTTCCACCCCCGTGCTGAGGGCAGGGATCCCTCAGCACTGGAATAGATTAGATCCCTTCCACTAGAACAGATTGCTCAGAGCCCCATCCAACCCGGCTTCCCCACCTGCAGCCCACGACCTGCCCTGGCATTATTTGCACCCTAAGATACCCGTGAAGGAAAAGGAGCTGACAGGGAAGGGAGCCACAAGTGCCAGAGCCCCTCTCGGGCACCGGGGAATGGAGAGAGAAGGGACAATTTGGGGTTTGTCACGACAAGCCGGTGTCTTGGGAGGGCAGATGGACAGTGCAGCAGGCCAGGGAGAAAGGGGGGCTGCTGGGCTGGCTGAGGGAGAGGAGTGTGAGGGCAGATGATTATGGGATGGAGGGAATGAGGAGGGTATCACTGCTCCCTGCTCTCTGCTCAGTACTGTGGTACGGAGTCCTACCCCTGACAGGCAAAGGAAACCGAGGAGCAACGCTGCTCCTCCAGAGAGAGGGGAAAATGGGGGGCAGGAGGAGAGCCTGCTGCTCAGTTCCCTGCCTCACTCACCGGTTGTTTTCTATCCTTGTGCAGGGAAAAGGAGGTCAAGTGCAAGTCTTAGGAAGGCTGGATTTCTGATAGCCGAAACGAGGCAGTTCCAAGGGTTGGGAAGTTTTATTTGTGTCCTGCTCCTACAACAGGATCCCTGGTAGTGGTGACTGGGAGAGAAGTTCATGGAAGCAGAGACACAAATCCTCCTGTATCCCCCTGCACCTTCCTGCCCTAATAACTCTAAGATCTTTCTACCTTTTCCTCAAGTCACCCAAAGCCATTCAGCCCCGTGCTTGCTCTTTAATCCCACTCTTAGTCCTCCCCTTCCCGACAAAACCTGTGTCTTGAAGGTTTGCTTTAACCCCAGTACATCCCTGGCTGTTGTTTAGCTACCTCTGCACTGCCTGCCCCTCTCCTTTCTGTGTCTTTCGACATCCCCATGCCTGTGAGCATCCCTTACCTTCTGGCTGATTCCACACCAGCTAAACCCACCAAGCCTGAGATGGGCTCCCCACTCCAGCTCAGCGTTCAGAAACCTGAGTGCGTCGTTAAATCATCTCCAGGAAAACAGGCAGTCTGTGTTCAGGCTCTGTTTTTGCAAGAGAAAAATCAGATGTAATTTATCTTTTCCTGCGTCACTGTTCTAAGCACTGGGTTTGGGTATAAAAAGTAATGTTCTTGAATCTGTCTTTCAGAGGTTATTTTTTTCCCCCAAAAAAAACACTTCTCAGCAAATTCGACAATGTTTGGTGAATCTTAGTGTGTGACACTTACAGTTCAAAAGTAATCTTCAAAAGTAAGCAATCAAAAGTACAGTTGGAAATAAGGATACTTAAGCTTAAAGGTAATAATCAGGGAAAAAAATCCATTTCTATCTTCTCTGCCTGAATCTTCAGTAACTTTGATACTTGACACTATTAGGCATAGTTAACCCAAAACCATACTTTTAAAGCAAAGATTTTCTATTTTTTAATGAAAGGCAGAACCAGGATTTTGCTTATTTCCCTTTCTTAGTAGCTTTTTTTCATTTTTTCAATGTTTGGCCTTAGGTTGGTTTTACACACTATTTAATATTTGTAGAATAATAATTTCCGAGCTTTTTTTTTGGGTCTCCACACCCCCTCCCCTTCTCCGTGAATATCTGCTTTTTTCTGATTCTCTCTCCATGTTGGCAGTGGACTTCTAGAAAGTTTCTTTTTTGCGTAGTTGCATTTGAACTTTTATCAGATTGTTTTGTATATGTATTTTTATTTTGCTTTAGTAGCTGAGTCACAGGAGATTGTCGGAGTAGTGCTCTGTTGAATACCCCCTTCAAAATCAAGGCATTATAATGGTTCTCTTGCATGAAGTTACTTTGCCTGTGATCATTTGAAGGAATAGAAAAAGAAACTGATATGTTGGCGCTTAAATGCCTTTCAGAATTACAGCCCAAAGTGCCACAGTGGTGCTGTGACTCAGGCATTTAAAACCAATGCAGGGAGTCCAGTACAGAAACCAAACGTGCTTCTCTGGTCAGAAGAGAAGGTGAAACTTGACCTTTTCAATACTTGGGCTACTTTTTTTTGATAAAAGATTGCTTTTTCTAAACAGAGGAGTTTTGCAGCATCTGCTTTTGGGCAATTTTAATCATCTTATTTACCAAATCTTTCCGAACAGGGATATGTGGATTTCCTTGGCTAGGTGGAGTTGTTTCTGTGGTATGCTGATTTATTTATTTAGCCACAAGAGGAAGACAGGATGAGCAATTGTCGTCAGACTCCATTTCTGTTCCCTTAGCAATAGCTTGCACACCTCAACACCCATGTTAATTCAAATTTTCCACGTGCTGTTGCAGTAATCTTACTGATTTTATTGATATTCCGGGCCAGGCCGGATGGGGCCTGGAGCAACCTGACCTAGTGGGTGACATCCCTGCCTGTGGCAGGGGGTTGAAACTGGATGATCTTTAGGGTTCCTTTCCAACCCACATCATTCCATGACTTTTTGATTTCACCTTTTTCATAATGAAAATGTCTCTGCAGTCCTTTTGTCCTTGAACAATACTGGTTGATGGGACAAAGAAGTGGACGTCAAGAAACGAGCAAGAAACCAGAGGTGGCACTAAGCGAGACCATGGAGGCAGAAATCGAAGTACAAAAGAATAAAGAGGAAACAGAAGAGATAAAGGCCAAAAACCAGAAGCTGGCATCAGTCTTTGGTGTGGCAGACTTAAAAAATGGTAATAATGTTTTGCCTAATCTTCACTGTCATATTTTCTATTTCTCATGCCTGCTGTTCTGTTCTCTGTCCATAGGCTCAATTTTCTCCTATTCCTTACCTCTTCACTAAGGAATATACAGATTCTCATTTTGCCTTGCCAAGTAACCATTTTGAGTTTTTTTGGAATGGAATACATGAAAATCTCAGAGCTTTTCCCCTATTTAAGTCCTCAAATTGGCCATTGCAGCCAAAAACTCCTGGTTGCTGGCTCTGTCTCTTTCCAAACACAGCCAGCATTGCTGAATTTGCTAAACCATGGACTAGACCTGGTTATTCTCCTCATACATGCAGTCTTTGCCTCCTGTTGTTCTATTTTATGTTTAGGTGTGTTATGAGAGGACTGAAAATAGAGGAACTGGGAGAAATCTGAGCATAATTAGCCAGGTTTACTTGGATTTTTTTCTGTCAGTTGCCAAACAAAACCAAATGTTATCTACTTTAGTGACAGAAAAATACATTGAACACTTTTTCAGGTCTGACCAAGATGCTGGGCTTATGCACAAGAATGTGCACAAGAAGAGCTTGCCACTTTCAGATAATTTTCACTTTTTTTTCTTGTACCTATCCCCAGGCCTCACTTCCCTTTTTTCTCCCCTGCAGAAGCTGTTGGGCTGTACAACCTTGGCCAGAGCTGCTGCCTGAACTCTCTGCTCCAGGTGTTCCTCATGAACATTCGCTTCACAAGGATACTCCGAAGGTACCCCCTCTTGGAACTCCCTGAGATATTTCCATTGTTGCATTGGTGTCTCCACTCCTTTTTTTTTTATGTGGGATGTACATTTGAAAGCTTGGATCACCGAGGTGCTGTAGGGACCCTCAGCAAGGTCTCTGCCTTGTTGTGTCTGTCATACACTGACAGGCCCTGCAAAGGTAGAAGCTGCATCTCTGCTTTGTGTCCTGGACTGAGTCTTTATGGCTTGAATCTCTCTTTTCCCTAACAGGATATGATTTTACTCCAGGTTTACTCACAGGCCGTTACAATAAAGGATGTGTCAGGTGTAGCCATATCCACTATTAATTTTGTCACTTGAAGCATGTAAATATAAACATACCCTAATCCCTGGCCTCTGGGCCCTGGCTAGCCTCTGAAGAGTGCTGTTGCAGATCATGAATACCTAGAATTATTTTGTTTAGCTTGACTGTTGTCCCTGCATGTTTTGAGGAGGATTTGGGCTTCTGTCTCCCTATTGACCACACTAATAACTGGTTTGATTTGTTTCCAGTTTACTCACTTCACTGCAGATTTAATCATCTAAGTGGATCACTCCTATTCAGTCCTTTCTTACATGCTCACCACTGAGCAGAGGAGAAAGAAGACAAATTATAGACATGGGAAGTGATAAGTGTCATAAATGGGCAAAGCTAAATAATGTAGACTGTAGGGTTACCATGCTCATTTGAAGAATGAAAAACCTGCAGGCTACAGTAAATTTAGGGAGAATTAAGAGTTTTTGTTGGCATAGAGTTGAAATACAAGCGTTATGATATACATGCCCATGAAATTTTGAGGGCATGTTGAGAGTGAGGACATCAACGGGTGGGAGGCAATAAAGGTCTGAAATTGGCTGTAACTAATGTTGTTCCTAGAGGCCAGAAAGCACTTGAGGTCCTGCTTGGCTTGTCTCTTATTCAGGAACAAGCCAACTTAAAATTTTGGCCCTTCACTTTAGAACTGTCAGCCTGCACTGTGGGATGAGCTAGTGCAGGTGACTGCTTTCCCTTTTTCCTTCTTTTGCTGAAAAATGAAACCCATTCTGGTTCCTCTTGAGCTGCTGTCCCTGCTGCTGACCTGTTCTCCTTCTGGTGTGATGTCTGATATTTCTCCATTGTACCTCTTGAATCACCTCTGGTGTTGCTTCTTCCCCTTTCAGGATCACAGTGCCACAGTCTCCTGCTCAGAGGAGGAACAACGTCCCGTACCAAATGCTCCTGCTCTTGGAGAAGATGCAGTGTGGCAAGTGCAAAGCTGTTGGTCCCACAGACCTGGCTTGCTGCCTTTCAGAGCACAGAGTGAAATGTAAGCAGCCCTGCCTCGTGCCCACCTCTGTCTGCACCACCCAGCACTTACAGCAGCGCAGACTCCAACATCTCCTTCAGGAATTCAGGAATGCCAGGAGTAGGGTACACAATGACACCGTGCTCTTTGGAGCTGCCTCCCAGCTGAGTGCAATGCTGTGTCTTAATTGTGAAAAGAGGGGGAAAAAAATCCAAAACCCTGCTGGATATATTTGCTGATATCCAAAGGGTGATATCCAAAGTCTTCCCATTATCAGGAGATTCAGCTGTGGATACTGGCCAGGAGGAAAGGGCTGTGCAGGGCAGAGAGGACAGTTCATTGCTGGATTTGTCTTGCTGTACTGGCATCATGAGAGTGAAGTAGCTGCTGTTACTTATGAGAAGAAAGGGATAGTGTGGAAAAGAGAATGAGTTTGCACAGATCTCCCTCCTGCTCCTTCTTATGAGGGCAGAGAGAAGAATTTGCAGGCTAAATCTCCCAACTGGTCAAAGTTCTAAAAGAGAAAGGTTTTTAATGCACGAGTGACCAGTGACAATGGGATGCCAAGAGTCTGTCTGTGTGCACAAATACACAGGGTATAACCAAATGCCCTTTTCTTTGTCATATAAAAGCCCAAATAGGGTTAGGGAGGTGCCCTGACCTTTATGAAAGAGGAACACAAGATAAACTCAGTATCTATCTCTGTTTGCATCATTTTTCTCCTCACTCTGAGTGGCTTTGCAGTCAGCCATCTCTCGTCCAGTTAAAGAGAGGTAGGGATCAAGGGGTTTATACTAGCTGCTCTGTGAGACATGGGTAGGCCCTACTACCATTTTAATCTCAGCACTCAGAAGCATTTTAGCCCTCATTTCATGGGGCATGAGGGGATGGGGGATGTGGAGTAATACAGGTGAAAAAGAGAACAGACTCTTCCCTGGATTGTTTCTGAGGAGGATTCAAAGGGGAACTGTTTACAAGGGCATGGTAGGACACGTGGAACAGAAGTGATAGGACAAGGGGTTGTGGCTTGAAACAGAGAGCTGGTTTAGATTAAATATTGGGAAGAATTTTTTTCCTGTGGGAGTGGTGAGACACTGATGCAGGATGCCCAGAGAGGTTGTGGATGCTGAGTCCCTGCAAGGGTTCCAGGCCAGATTAGAAGGTGTTTGCTGGTCTTGTGGAAGGTGTCTTTGCCCAAGGTGGGGGAAGTGGAACCAGATGATGTTTAAGGCTCCTTCCAACCCACACCATTCTCTGACGCTGTGAAATGCAGCCCTCAACTCAGTGAGCCACCTGAGCCCTCCTCTGGCAGGTATTGAGTATCCTCTTGTCCCTGCATCTGGTGACAAGGACACGACTTCTGCCCTGGGTGCTACAAACGCTCCTGTCTCTTCCCACTGCCTGCTCAGGTCATGAGGAGAAATTGCAGCTTGTGCCCAGTGTGAGCTCCCCTGCATGGAGGAGCAAGGGACAAGAGATCTAAGCGGGGACAATAAATCTCCCTNTGATATACATGCCCATGAAATTTTGAGGGCATGTTGAGAGTGAGGACATCAACGGGTGGGAGGTAATAAAGGTCTGAAATTGGCTGTAACTAATGTTGTTCCTAGAGGCCAGAAAGCACTTGAGGTCCTGCTTGGCTTGTCTCTTATTCAGGAACAAGCCAACTTAAAATTTTGGCCCTTCACTTTAGAACTGTCAGCCTGCACTGTGGGATGAGCTAGTGCAGGTGACTGCTTTCCCTTTTTCCTTCTTTTGCTGAAAAATGAAACCCATTCTGGTTCCTCTTGAGCTGCTGTCCCTGCTGCTGACCTGTTCTCCTTCTGGTGTGATGTCTGATATTTCTCCATTGTACCTCTTGAATCACCTCTGGTGTTGCTTCTTCCCCTTTCAGGATCACAGTGCCACAGTCTCCTGCTCAGAGGAGGAACAACGTCCCGTACCAAATGCTCCTGCTCTTGGAGAAGATGCAGTGTGGCAAGTGCAAAGCTGTTGGTCCCACAGACCTGGCTTGCTGCCTTTCAGAGCACAGAGTGAAATGTAAGCAGCCCTGCCTCGTGCCCACCTCTGTCTGCACCACCCAGCACTTACAACATCTCCTTCAGGAATTCAGAAATGCCAGGAGTTGGGTACACAATGACACTGTGCTCTTTGGAGCTGCCTCCCAGCTGAGTGCAATGCTGTGTCTTAATTGTGAAAAGAGGGGGAAAAAAATCCAAAACCCTGCTGGATATATTTGCTGATATCCAAAGGGTGATATCCAAAGTCTTCCCATTATCAGGAGATTCATCTGTGGATACTGGCCAGGAGGAAAGGGCTGTGCAGGGCAGAGAGGACAGTTCATTGCTGGATTTGTCTTGCTGTACTGGCATCATGAGAGTGAAGTAGCTGCTGTTACTTATGAGAAGAAAGGGATAGTGTGGAAAAGAGAATGAGTTTGCACAGATCTCCCTCCTGCTCCTTCTTATGAGGGCAGAGAGAAGAATTTGCAGGCTAAATCTCCCAACTGGTCAAAGTTCTAAAAGAGAAAGGTTTTTAATGCACGAGTGACCAGTGACAATGGGATGCCAAGAGTCTGTCTGTGTGCACAAATACACAGGGTATAACCAAATGCCCTTTTCTTTGTCATATAAAAGCCCAAATAGGGTTAGGGAGGTGCCCTGACCTTTATGAAAGAGGAACACAAGATAAACTCAGTATCTATCTCTGTTTGCATCATTTTTCTCCTCACTCTGAGTGGCTTTGCAGTCAGCCATCTCTCGTCCAGTTAAAGAGAGGTAGGGATCAAGGGGTTTATACTAGCTGCTCTGTGAGACATGGGTAGGCCCTACTACCATTTTAATCTCAGCACTCAGAAGCATTTTAGCCCTCATTTCATGGGGCATGAGGGGATGGGGGATGTGGAGTAATACAGGTGAAAAAGAGAACAGACTCTTCCCTGGATTGTTTCTGAGGAGGATTCAAAGGGGAACTGTTTACAAGGGCATGGTAGGACACGTGGAACAGAAGTGATAGGACAAGGGGTTGTGGCTTGAAACAGAGAGCTGGTTTAGATTAAATATTGGGAAGAATTTTTTTCCTGTGGGAGTGGTGAGACACTGATGCAGGATGCCCAGAGAGGTTGTGGATGCTGAGTCCCTGCAAGGGTTCCAGGCCAGATTAGAAGGTGTTTGCTGGTCTTGTGGAAGGTGTCTTTGCCCAAGGTGGGGGAAGTGGAACCAGATGATGTTTAAGGCTCCTTCCAACCCAAACCATTCTCTGACGCTGTGAAATGCAGCCCTCAACTCAGTGAGCCACCTGAGCCCTCCTCTGGCAGGTATTGAGTATCCTCTTGTCCCTGCATCTGGTGACAAGGACACGACTTCTGCCCTGGGTGCTACAAACGCTCCTGTCTCTTCCCACTGCCTGCTCAGGTCATGAGGAGAAATTGCAGCTTGTGCCCAGTGTGAGCTCCCCTGCATGGAGGAGCAAGGGACAAGAGATCTAAGCGGGGACAATAAATCTCCCTCTGCCATTTGTGGGAAATCTGTGCTGGTGCTGTTTGTGACACTGACTGAGGTTGTGTTTTCTGTTCGTGCAGTGTTTGTGCAGCATGATGCTGCTCAGCTCTTTCTGACGCTCTGGAACTTGTTAAAGAAGCAGATGAAAAGGCCAGAGCTGGTAAGGATGGTGACTGAAATGAACCTGTGCCCCTTCATGTGTGTGGTTTCCTCTGCTCCTTCAACAATCCTATTCACTGGCAGTTTTCCTAAGTTTAATTTTTTAAATTATCTTCTCTTTCATTGCATCTTTCAAATGGGACAGAGAATCTTTGTTTCATAAGCTTTGACATTTTGAAACACAGTTTAGTTTTGTTCATCCTGCTTTCAGGGCATGCCAGTCTCCATTCTAATGGGAGAGCTGATTAATAACTAAAAGATTGATCTTTTTGCAACATTGTTTTTAGTTGTATTTAATTTATTTTTTTCCCCAAATTTCTGTAAGCACTTATTGGTGTATCTTGACACAGCCTTTCCATTCTTTGAAGTCAGCCACGTGCATTTCATTATAATTAGTCACTGACTAGTCACAGTTCCTCCCATGGGACTGGGAAAGTGACTCTTCCCTGACTGACTGTCACAGTTTTATTAACACAGAAGACAGGCTCCTGTTGCACTTTCCAGCAAAACAGAACAATTCTGCATCAAAGCAGATATTCAACTCTCTGATCTTACAGGCTGAGTCTTTCCCCTCTGTTAGGGAATGAGAGGAAGGAGTTGTTCTCCTTTAAATTGTGGGAAGGACCCTGTCCACATAAGTCATTGCCACACCTTGGTTCCAACCTTAAAGCAATAACCTTGCTTGAAATGTGTGACCACATGGGCTTTCCCACCCAGAGGGAAACAGCTCAGCTGTCTTCTTCATAAACCTTGTTTTGGCCTTTTTTTTCACCTCTCCAGCTTGAAGAGCTGAGTGATTTGTACACGATCTGCATACAGGAGCATCTGGCCTGTCAGAAATGCTCTTTTGAAATAAAGAGCAACAGCACCATGTTAACCCTTCCACTCCCAGTGCTGGATGCCAATTCCCACAGGCTGAAGACTCTGGTAAGTTTAGCAGCAGCACTGTTTCCTTAGAAGATGAATCCCCTCTGTTCATAGTGGATTTTTCAAATGCCAGTGGATCGCTGGACCTTATTGATTCTCTGACCATTTTATACTGTTTTAGCATAAAGGAGCTGCTTTGAAAACCTCTAAGGCTTTGAAGTAGGTATAAAAGACATTTATACATCAATACCTTCTTTGTGGAATATGTGTACTCTTTTTTTCCCCCCCTAACTATTGCAATCGCAGTAGCACCTAGGAGAAATGAGGTACCTTTTGTTTCAGGCCGCTAGGTCCTTTCAGTCTTTTGTCCTTTGAATAAAATGTGCCTTCTGTAACTTTACTGTTTGCTTGGACCCTCTGAATTAATGTAGAAATAAAAATCCAGCTTGAAGGAATTCAGTTGAAAGAAGTCTCTGTCTTCCTAGGAGGACTGTCTGCAATACTTCTTCCATCCAGAGGAGCTGTCTGGACAAAACATGTGTTTCTGTCAACAGTGTGGGAGGAAAACAACTTTTCTGCAGGTAATAGGAGATTTATTTCCCCATGCCTCATACCCAGAACTCCCTTGAGGACTGGGGAGGGTGGGGAAAGGACTCAACCATATCAGTTTAAGAGGAGAGCAACAACTCTTTGATTGATTTGTCAGTGAGATGTAAACGCAGGCATCTTTCCTCCTGTTAGGAAGGATGTCCCTTGTCACAAGGAAGTTGATTTTCCTCTCCTCACCTTCCTAGTGCTGCCAGCCTAGGGCTAGGAAAGCACGAGGAGTGAAGCAGCCCTTGAGGCAGCCAAGGCTGGGTGCTGAGGGCACTAAAGCTGAGCAGCTTGGCTCTCACAGCTCTGTTCTGTGGCTGTGCCTTGTGTGCAGAGGGGCTACAAAGGTTTGGCACCTGCTGTCCCGTGGAATTGGCAAATATTCACTGGAGCACTGGCCCTTCTCCATTCTACACACCCTGGGTGGCAGTGGCTGTTCCCACCCTGCCTCCCCAGGGTCTGTTCCCCAGTTTTCAACTGCATTTTTTATTGTTTTACAGAGCATGAAGCTCGTCCATCTGCCCCAGACTCTGACCCTGCACCTAAAGCGCTTCTGCTTTGAAAGATCCTCTCGCACGCACAAGCTGAGCCACTCCCTGCCCTTCCCACAAGAACTTGATCTCAGGGAAGTCTTGACAGAAAATCAGTGTCTAGCAGATGACAGTGAAAAGGTGAGATGCTCCTGTTCAGAAAGGGCAGATTTTCTTCTCCTCTCTGCTCCGTTCGCATAAAAAATTAAGAGATCACACCAATACTTGCCTCAGTTCAAAGTGCCTTAAAATTTGTGTCTCAGACTTCACCTGTGCCTGGTGTTGTCTCACATCCCATAGTTTTAACCCTGGTGTTGTCTCACATCCCATAGTTTTAACTGGTGCAGTCATTATTCAATATTCTGTGCTCAGATTAAATCACCAAAGGCACCATAACTTGAGCTTCCTGCCTTATGGACAAAAGCCAGGCTTTGCAGATCTCAGCTGTCCAAGACAGGGGAACTCTATTCCTGGTATTTCCCATGGAGAATTGTTGGTATTGTTGGCCACAGAGTTGGGCATTGCTGGCCACAACAGCTTTGCCAGGAAGCTGGGATGGATCTGCCCCACTGTGGATGTGTTTCTCTTCCTGGGAAATAATGAGGGGAAGCATGGCAACAACAGAAGTCACCGCTGCAGCATTGGCTGTGGTGAACCTCTGTGCTGCTCCTTTGCTGTCCTGCTGCCTTTTCCACAATCCTCTGCTCTCCAGGGAGGCTGCCAGCCCACAACTGACAGGCAGAACTCTGAGAATAAGAGCAAAAAAAGGCAGGATACACAAGGCCAATCTGGCCTTTCTTCCTTACAAAGTGCAAATCCTTGCTGCCCTGCTGCTTCTCTACAGTCTGTGGCAGATGAGAATTGCTGCACTGAAAGTTTTTGTGTCTCTCTGCAGGCTACCTGGCAGTATGAGCTTTTTGCTGTGGTGGCTCATTCAGGATCAACCAGCTGTGGACATTACTGTGCCTACATTCGGAGCCTCACGGAGTGTAAATGGTATTGCTTCAACGATTCTGAGGTTTGCCAGGTGAGCAGGGCGAGCCACGCTTCCTTTGTACCCTCCTGGACACTCCTCCAGTCTGACTGGCTGAAGAGAACCAGGAAAAGAAACTGAGGCTGCAGAGCTTTGTCCACCTCTGCTACAGGATGCTCTGGCTCTCACTTCTGTACCAAACAAGGTTATGTTTTTTGATTTGCAGAAGCAGCCGCTTGCTGAGTATCCTACTCCATGTACCCTACATCTGTTTAATGCATACATTCAGAACTGCTTTTCCTCCAAGAGTAACAGCAATAAACCAATTTATTGAAAGGTGTTCAGTTCCTGGAAGTGCCACTTACACCACTCTTGTGAGAACTCCTGGGATGGTATCAGAATGTGTCCATCTCTTCAGAGTTTTTACCAGTCTCCTCTTGTGTGTTTTTCTTCTCTAGGTATCGTGGGATGATGTTAAATGCACCTATGGACATTCCAACCTCCACTGGTATGCAAATGTACCCCTGATTTTTCCTGCTGCTGCTCTGGACTTTGGAATGAGGGTGGCAAAGAGAAGGAAGACAAATTGGCTTGGGCTGGGTATTGCCTGGGGGCTAGTGGGGTTGCAGATGTGTCAGTCAGGATTTCTCCATGCTTTTATTTCGATGCATCATAAGAAAATGAGCTTGCAGGAGGGAGATAATCTCTCCTATAAACTGTAGCACTGCCAGGGAATCTTGGGAACGCTGGAAAGGACCAGTTTAGTTGACTTAAAGCTCAGAAAGCTGAGCAGGAACAATTCTGGGATGTTACTTGCAACCTGAAGCTTCAAACATACCTTGTGTTTTGCTTTCTCTTTGCCTCCACAGGACAGAAACAGCCTATCTCTTGTTTTACATGAAAAAACACCCTCAGCAGCCTTGCCCAGGAGTATCAGAATGTCTCTGAAAGCTGTGCATTGTCCATGGAGCTCAGCACCTCTGTGCCAGTGTGGAATCCTCTGTGCGTTTCACAGGAAAGACATTCTGCACTCAGCAGCCTTGGCCTTTGCATTTATTTATGAAAAAAGTGCAGCAGACACTCAGCTAGATAAAGGATCTAGGAACTGTTGCAACCTGAGACCTTTTCTTTAGCGTGTTTTTTATATTTATGTGACTCTACATGTTCATTTCCTCTTTAAAAGATGGTGAAGTTAGTCCTTGTCTCTGCTGCCTTACCATTTTCCTTAATGCTGATGCCTGGATTCCAGTCCAGGGGAAGTGTTTGGCCTGAAGGCCTGTGGGATGTTCCAGGGAGGTGTGTGCTGTGACTGGAGAGCTGTGGGAGCCAGACAGAGCCAGTAAGAGCTTGAGATTCACTTTGGCCTTTTAGATGCTGGCAAGCTGGGCAGGAGACCCCAAAAATCACCCCAGAAAAAACTGGAGGATCAGACCCCTTAAGACACACACATCAGTGGCACACACTCCTTAAAACCTCCCTGAAAATGAATCGCTGCAGGGGCTGAGCTGTGTCAAGAGGTGTTTTAAATCAGGAGCTATTGGAGCAGTTCTGATTTCCAAGATCAGTTTGTATAAATTTGTGCAGGTGATTTTTATTTTGGCAGGCTTATCAGGCTTTTAGATGCATTTTCTTTCCTGTAGAGGAAAATATTCAGAGCAGCAGAGATTCTGAAGCTGTGATTTTGCACAACACAGGCCGTACATGGTGATAAAGGAATTGAGATGCTTTGATGTGCTTGAACTTCTGGGATTTTTGCTGTGTGGCTTTTAAAACACTCGTGGCTTTAACTCTTGATGATCCTCTTGGATTGACGATCTCAGCAGTCTGAGATCTGGAAGTACCTTCAACCTAATACCCTATGACTTTATCTTTACAAAAGTGCTGTTTTTGTGGGACTGAGCAATTACAAAATTATATTAAAATTACATAAATTATATAAAATGAACGTAGATATACTACCATCTATGTATAACCTAATTTCATTCTGGTGATGATGATGGAGTTCACAAATCATGTCCATTTTCTGAAGGTAAACTGAGAAATCTTAGAGCATAGCTGTGAAATTACTCTTTCACCTGTAGCAGGTATTTATTTTGCTGTGTTAGCAAGGTCCCTTATTCTGTTCAGCTCTGCATTTGTATTATTTAATCTGTGGTAAAAAAATCCCAGTGTATTATTTGCCGTCAGGATGAGGAATTTTCAGCCTGTTCACCTTCAGGAATGCATTGCACTCTTTCTAAAGCATCTTGCAATAGGTGAGTAAGAAAACCAAGTTTCTGTTTGCTTTTCCAACACTTTGCCTCTGTGAGGGAGCTGAAAAAAGCTGCACTTTCAGGAACTGAGAAGTTAATGGGATAAGAAACTGACATTTCTAATTAGCAATAACTTGAAATTTAAAAACTTATGCTTAAGAAAAATGTCTTAAATGCATCATAACCTTCCAAGGATGTCATTCATCAAGGAAACAATTGCAGAGATATATTTAAGAATCTTTTCAGTCAATGAAAAAAAAATTAATTTCAATGAAAAGTAATCAGTGTTCAGTGTTTTTTTGAATAAAATATGGGATACATTCCTTAGAAAATCAGTCTGGTGGTTTATTCTTGATCTATTCTTCCCAAACACTCTGAATGCAGGTCAAGTATTCAGGGTACAGCTGCTGCTAATGTTTATCTCCAAAGAAAACCAGCTAAACCTGGACACTTTGCCTCTGTGCTGGAGGCACAGTGAGTTTGTTTTCAGGTTTGCTGTCACCTGAAAGCTGGAATTGCTTCCACATGCAGATGGGCCATGGGAGAGAGGGAGGGTGAGCAAGTGCAAGAACTCAGGTTTAAAAACTGCCCGAGCTGAGCTGCTCTTGCAAAAAGTCACCTTGGCCGCCTCTGTGTCCACAGCAAAGTCCAGCCTTGTGCTGGATAAACTGCCCAAGGAGTTATTTTTATCCAAGGAGCCCCCTTTCAGCCCATGCCTGGGGTGTGCTGCTGAACAGGCACAGCACAGAGAGTGGTGGGAACCTCACCCCGGCACTGCTGATGTAAAACAGCCCCGGCATTTCTGCCAGAAACACTTTTCTACCAAAAAATTGCTACGAAGGAGCTGGGGTTATTTGTCCTGTGTTTGAGTCACTGTGCAAATGGAGCCCAGTACCAATAGCAAGGGCTTTGAAAAGCCAGACAAAGCCAAGAAGATGTGTGTGGAGAGATTATTGTAGTCCTGGTAACTCCTCGTTTCCATTTTTTGTTTGGTTTAGGATTACCATGCCATAGCAAATTGCACATTGTCTTCTTCATCTCTGCCAGACTCTTCCTCAGATTCAGATATTCCTCACCTTCAAGAAACGCACAGAAAAACAGGAAAAGAAAAGTAAATACATCTAATAAATGTCTCAGAAAGGTATAAGTTCTAAAATGTCAATATGTAATTTATAAAATCACTGAAGGACAGGGAAACGATGCAGAGGCATGGTCATCAGAGATCTCTCCTCTACATAATCCTTTTTTCTCACAAATAAGGAAAAAAAACACATAGGGGAATGAAATCTCCCTGGGCACAACAACTGCTGGTTAAACCCTGCTTTCATGGCAGAATTCAGGTCAACAGGCCTGACCTTTTTGAGCTCAGAAATAAAATTTAAAGGGTTCTGAATGGAGTGACCACTCATTATACAGTGGCTGAGAGCAAAAGCTATGGGAAGCCTTGAGATCAAATATATATCTATAAAAAAATAATTTAAAAAGTATAAAAACATAGGTGCCTGATGCTGTGGGGATGAAGCCATATTGGGAATTTTTTTAACAACGATTCTTCCTGTGGACAGGTTAATGCTTCCCCCTGAGACAAACAGGTGCTTTGAGGCATCTTCTGGAGATGTGCTCAGGATAGGTGACATGAGAAATGGTTTTGGGGCATGTGCAAATCCCCAAATACCTCTTCTCTTGCAGAAAACCAGAGAGGTATACAAAACCCTGCAACCTCAGCCAATGCAAAACTGCCATGACAAGTTCACTCAATAAATTTATGAGAAGCCTGCAATCAGTTTTTAAGTTCTTCCAAGGGTGAGATAAACCAAAATCCCTGCCTCCTCTTATTATAGCACTCCTGCCCATATTTGCCTTGTCTGCAGCCAGTCAGCAGGCAGGAGGGAGGGGCAAAGCTGATCTAAAAGGTTTTGCAAGAGATCCACAGCCTGTCCTTGCCTGTGGTGCTGTAAGAGGCTGAACATGGCCACTCACCTGGAGCTGCCCGCTGGTGTGAGGATGCCCATCCTGGGATTGGGGACCTGGCAGGTACCTGCTGCAGCTGGGGACCTCTGGTCAGGCAGGTGACACCAGCAGATTGCTGAGAATCACACGAGATCTTCTCAGCAATCTCCTCATCGGGGGAATGCAGCAAATCCTCTGTGCGATATTTCCTTTTGAAATGTCTCAGGTAATGCAGGTGTTCATTCCCGACCTTCGGGAAATCTTTGGAGCCAGTGGAGGTGGTCAAGTAGGTACAAGATTTTTCTGAGCTATGGAAAAGAAAATTACATGCTACAAAAGTAAAAACTTCTGCCCAGCTCGTTTTTCTTTATATTTTGGGTTCTTCTCTTTTCTCTTCTCTCCACTCCTCTTCCTCTTCTCTTCTCTTCTGGTATATTAATAACCCACTGGGTTATTAATATCCCAGCACGCCATTTAAGTGTCATCTTTGATGAGTGTGTGTAGATATAGTAACTTAAGGGGCAATAAATAGACTAGGAAATGGGAATTTACAGTAATTCCTTAGAGACTGAGGGTAACTTGTTTTTATGGGCAGCAGATGAGTATGCAGCACTTTGCAGGAATATAGTTTGGGTGGTTCTTTACCTGCCAATGTTTCCTAATGGACTTTTGGTAAGAGGGGGTAGTTTTAAGAATATACTGAATTGTAAATGTAAAAGGAGTCTGGAAATGAGCTGAAAATTTTAAGAAACTGATTTTCTTAAGAAAGAGAAAAAAATTTAAAAAGTAGATTTTCGCCTGGATTTGAGACTGAAAACAAAATATGTCAAATCCTAACTTCCCAACTCCATGAAACACTTTTCCAGTCACCATAAAAATATCTTAAATTCTTGCCATATTTTTGGGTCAGTTGATGCTAATCAGCATTTAACTATGTGGACAAATGGGGGTGATTTTGTTTAACCCTTTCAGTCTTTATTTTTCTGATGACAAAGGACACTAAGAAGCCTAAAGTAGTTCAGGTAGGCTTTAAAAACCAAAGTGTGCCTTGGAGGGACCTCTTAGGGCACAATGCTGTGATGGGGGAGCTCTCTGAAGAACTTGTTAAGTTGCTAATAGAAACTGCTTAGGACTAAGGAGAAGGAAAATTTTGGGCACACGATCCCTGCCACCACAAAACAACGTCTTCTGTTATGTAATGGAAAGGTGGCCCAAGCCACGTTTGGTGATTATTTCATTAAAGCTATTTGATTTCAAGGCTCCCACAGCAGCCTCAGCATTTCGGTGCAGGAACGGGGCCTCCCCTTTACCCGGCGGCTCTGACTCGAAGCCCAGCTCAGTGGGCACCTTGTAAAACAAAACAACAGATTAATTTCTCTGAAAAACATCTCACGTGACGGAGTTTTATGTAATTTCAGGGTATGCTTTCAGGGTTGACTTTGCTCTTCCATTGGACTTTGCTCTCCCATTGGACGGGCTCCTCCCCTCCAACGGTTCCTGCATGGCAGCTTTCCCAAGAGATGAGGTGCTCCAAAAACGCCAGCATTTGGCCACTGGCAGCCTGCTTCCCCATGCCTGCTTCCCCATGCTGCCCTGTTCACATGTAGGAAGGGATGGCATGGGGAAAGGGACCGCAAAAAAAAAACCTGTAAAACTTCCAACTGGGTCATTAGCTGCATGTAGCCTTGTGGGGGGAAAAATTGCTGTGTTTTCTATGTTTTTTTTCTGTTGTTGTTAATTTAGGTGAACCAACTAAACACCCTCTGACTAGAAAAACTTGGAGAAGTGATATAATAAAAAAAAATAAAAAAAAAAAAAGTAGGAGATGGTCACGGTTTTGAATCACGTTTCTGTTTGGAGTGTCATTTTCTGGATTCAGTCATCAAACAGCTCTTTGGTGTCTCCAAGCCAAGAATCTGAAGTGGTTTATTTTGCTATTGAGTACCAAGTGTGTATTTTACCCAGAAGGTGGCACTGTCTGTAGTGTTTTGAGTCTCCTCACATCCCCGTCCTGTGTCAACAAGAGCTGGATTATTTTTGTGCAGGGCCAGCGCCCATTCCAGAGGTGATTGGTTTCCTCACGTCGCCAGTATGTCACACTAAAGTTGCTTTTAATTTCTGGGGAAATAAGAACTCATTTCAAGATAGCCTCATGTCTCAAGGTGAACTTCCAATCCTTAGAAAAGGGCAGATCAGCTCAGGCACCTCAGCAGTGACTCCCTTTGCCATTTGATTTCACAAAACTAATGAAAGCCAGACCCAGATTGGAATACCTCGTTATTCGGGGGCTTAAAAACACCAGATTTGCAGAACAGGAAACTTCTTACTCTGCTGTTTAGGAAATCACTGGCTTCTCTTCTGGTTTCAGTCTCTGCAGGGAGCAGCGAGGGAGGCAGTGAAGTTTGTCATCGATGTTGGGTACCGCCACTTCGACTGTGCCTACCTGTACCAGAACGAGAGCGAGATGGGGATGCGCTGAGACAAAAAATGGAGGAGGGCGTGGTGAGGCGGGAAGAGCTCTTTATTGTCAGCAAGCTGTGTCCTTGGATAATGTTTGTCCCATGGGGCCAAGCTCTAGGGAGGAGAGACAAAGTCCCGACATGGAAAGTGCCACGGGATGAAGCCGGGAATGAACTCCTCTCCGTCAGGGCAAAGCAATTTGTGGACGGAGGGGGTGTGAAGGAATAGGTCAACCCCTGAGAAACAAACTGCTTGGTTTGAGAGGGTTTTTTTGTAGTCCCTATCCATTGTCAGCCATGGAGACAGGAACTGAGGCTGTGCTCTCAGTGGCCTCTGGGATAGGAAGCAGGGCTATTGTTTTCTTGGTCACTCCCGCTGCGCCGCCGGCCTCAGCCTGTCAGCTCCTGTATTTCATGCTTTGTTTTGTTTTTTCCCCCAACAACAATGGTAGGAAAAATAAAGTCACTTCTATCTGCTGGAAGCTGGCGGGTCGATTTTCACCAGGTTCACTTATTTTCTTTGTTTTAATTGTTGCAATAATTGATGGGATTTCAGAGTATCCCATTCTCGTTTTACTTACTTAACAGTACCACAAATAAATTACGGTGCCTCAAGTGGCACTTCCTCAAGATGAGAAGATGTGCCACATCCTGAGCTGCCTCTGTGTTTCCCTGCCAGGGATGCTCTGCCATTGTGAGGGCAGGAGAGCAGCTCCCAGGCTTTGCGTTCCCCCACAGCTCTGGTGCACCTTCCACGAGAGATCCCTGGTGAAGGAGGTGTGCCGGAAAACACTTGCTGCCCTCCAGCTGGATTATTTGGATCTCTACCTGATGCACTGTCCCATGGGATTCAAGGTATTGCAACTTTAAGTCCTGGGATCCATCTGTCAGGGCTCTGCCCCTTTTGCCTTTGGGACCAGACATGTTGTTAGTCCTCTCCAAGGAGGAGTGTTGGTAAACCTTGTTAGGACATAATGAGAAACCTCTGCAGGGAGAGCCCAGGAGGAAAGGTAACATCATGGCTGCTTAAACCAGGTTTTGTAGTATAAAAAACACCTTATTTTTCTCTGCACATCATTTTCAAGTCATGGATCGAATTTCCATCCAGATCACATTCCTCTTGGAGTGTGGGGTTTGGCTACCATTTCTTTACCAAGAATCAAACATGCCAACTGCTTAGTTCTGATTTTTCTCTTCTCTCTCTACCCCCAGGTTAAATAAATCCTGGTTCCCCTATCGTTCACCTCCCTGGCCTTCTCCCAACCTGAGGCACACAGAAGTGCCTGCCCTTCCTCTGCCTGCAAGCCAGAGTCCCAAGAGACAGATTTTCTTTAAGATTTCTCTGATTTGGTACAGGCTACTCGTTTCAGCCACGTCTCATCCCACCACAAACATAAGTCAGGATCTCCAACTCAGTGTCTCTAGCTCCACTTGCTTGCCCAAATTTCTAAGTGATTTCTTGAAGTACTTATAATTCAGCTGACCTTAATGTTGCTTTTCTTTTTGTGCTGATAGGCAGGAGAGGAGCCATTTCCTGCAGATGGAAACGGCATGATCATTCCCAGCGATACAGATTTTCTGGGTACGTGGGAGGTACATTCATTTATAGGCCAAAAATATCTTGCTAGTTTGGAATAACAGCCTGAAAACTCTAAGCTTTCCACTGTGGGAATTGTTCTGAGAGAATTTCTAACATCCAAGTATTCGAGATTGCTGATTTCTCTGTGTCCTTGGGCTCCTTTTTGTGTCACTGTGCCAAAATTTAGGTATTTTTATATCTACTGCTTACTAAACTGGCTGGGTTGGCATGACAAGAGGAAATCTTTGACTGTGTGTGTACCCTGCAGTGGCTTGAGCTAAGAAATGCTGTCACTCTCATCCCTACCCCACTCTCTGGGCAATTTTTGGTGGCTTTAGTTGTACCCATGCTCATCTGTTGTTGCATCTGAACTGTCCAAACCCCAGGAAAGCCAACATGCCTGTGCCAATGTACCAGAGCACTCAAATTTCTGTCTCTAGAAGGTGGTGGAAATTGGCCCAAGTGCTTTGCTGAGCTCTGTGTGCAGCACAGGCTGCTTGGGACACCAGGCTTGGGCCCAAGTTCAAATTCCTGCTTGGCCGATAGTTTGGGCTTCCTTTCCCTTCCACTCCCACCGTGTGCTTGGCACAGCCGGGCCAAAAGCAGGTAAGAAACTCAGCAGAGTCAGAAGAATTCACTGATGCTTTTTGCCTTCTATCAGATGAAGAATAAGGCACATTTTTGTTGTTCAGCTGAAGGAAAAAAGTAGACATTTCAGGTTGCTGCCTGTGACAGCAACTTCAAATGAAAATATTTCTGCTTTGGAACAAGGGGATCTTCTGCTCTAAAGGCTGGTAGTAGATTATTTTCCTCCATTTCTTTTCTGCTGGATGTGACAATCTAATTAAGGCTGTCTGGCTGTTTTATTGCTCATTAGTGTGAAAGAAAATAGGTGATGGAGGGGGAACACAGTGCTGCTTATCCTATAATC
The DNA here is from genome assembly GCA_013400675.1 of Oxylabes madagascariensis. NCBI lineage: Eukaryota > Metazoa > Chordata > Aves > Passeriformes > Timaliidae > Oxylabes > Oxylabes madagascariensis. Next base: position 20,750 of record VYZR01125126.1, read on the forward strand.
CAACTGCTAAATGGTACATCTCTTTTGGGAGATTAATCAGTGTTGATCACCAGAATCCATCCTGTTCCAGCTGTCTCATAACAGCTCCTTGTTGAGCTGCTCTGTTCCAAAGAAGGTGCTTTTTATTATGGGATGCTTATTTGGTTAGCTGAGGAATTACCCTGGAAGAATCTCTTTCACCTATGTGAAGATCTGCCTGGGGATAGTACTTCAGAATAGTCATATTTTACTGAAATCATACTAGTTTAGGGATTGTGTGAATATCGCCGTTATTTATCTGGATGGTGACACATGACGTGAGATCCTGAGTCTGACCAGAGCCCCACTGTTCATGTGCTGGTCTCACAGCACAGGAGGAGTCCAGCCAGGAAGATTTTTTCCACATAAAGATGAAAGAACTTAATAGGAAGCGTGATTCTGTGGTGTTTCTAGGCTATGGAAGAGCTCGTGGATGCGGGGATGGTGAAGACCATTGGAATCTCCAAATTCAACCGC
>VYZR01125128.1:2730-17924 GCA_013400675.1 Oxylabes madagascariensis
GTTTCCTAGTGAGAATATTTCCTTTTGGATGATTTAACACATGTAAGCTGGATCAAGTCTCCATTATGCAAGAAATATGTTAGGTTTCTTCTCTAGCTATGCCCAAATGGCTGGGGAAAGCTGGATATAGTCCCATCCTATAAACCAGAATCAGAAATAAATTAAAAGATTTATAAATTGGAGGTGCAATTCTTCAGCAACATTGGTTTAAAGATGGTGAAATGAATGACTGAAGCATTCACTCACAGTGTTTTATGAAGCAGATCTAATGTGCAGGTTTTGTGACCTGCAGTGACTTTAACTTCTCAGTAAATCAAAAAGCTTAACAAATATTAAGATGGCAAAGATTACCTGTGTGTGCCAGATTTTATCTTTTATCCGTTATCATTTAGGAAATGAAAAGCTTGAGTCGGAAATCAGACAGCCAGTCACGTGACTCGGGCGGTCTGGCAGCCCCACAAGACAAGAACCTGCAGGAGACACAGAAACTACACATTCACTGATTAGTTTTTAGTCCTTAAGAAATGGCTCTTTTTATTGTTATTATTGTTAGCAACCAATGAGCTTTAGAACCAGAGCAATTCCATTCTAAAGTCCACTGCGATGAAAATTCATTATCACAAGCTAGGGGAAGCAGCTGGGTGTACAGCTTAGCTCACGGCCAGGCTTAGGGGCAGCTCCACACACATGAGCTTCAGAGGTGTTCAGATTTGGGGTACAGACCACCAGCACCCCTTTGCCAACACAGAGGCCAAAGAATTCTGCTTTTTCAGTCTTGGCTCAGAGCTGCAGGAACCTGGCTGGCAGATAGGATCTGGGCTAAGCCACGGGTCATAGATCCACAGCATGTGGGGAGATCTACCACAGTTCAAGTACGGCATGCCCTTGGTTTGGTAATACTGTGCTGCAGTTCCTTCCTGACAGCACAGGAGGAAGCTGCCCCAGCACAGGTGTCTACAGCCCTTCAAGTATGACGCAGAGCTTCAGGGTGAAACAAGTATTTATCTTCTACCCCAGCTCCCAGCATTTCCCAAACTAAGGGCTGAAGGAGTCAGTGTAAGATTAGGAACTACTGCCAAAGCAGAGTTGGATTTTTTCAAATATTTTTGAAATATTTGCTGATATATTAAATTAACATCAGGTCTGCTAGTGGGATGCTGAGGTGCAGTGGATAAGACCTGCTTAAAGGTCACAGAATAACACAGAGACCTAATTGCAACAAGAATTTGGGCCTTTATAAGGTCCAGCCTCAAATCCATACAAAACAATGCCATTAGCTCTATTAGCTTGCAATGTTTTTCTTCCTTTTCCATACAGAAATGTAGATAATCCCAAAGGTTAGTCAATCCCCAAAACAAAACCAGACCTACAACAATCGCTTCAGCTATGGGTGACACTGCAGGCACTTGGTTTGCATAAATTGTCTTTGATCCAGGCATGTCTTCCCCTCCTTGCATCCCTGCAGCCCCTTGTCCCAACTACCAAAAGCATTTATGGCCATCCTTTCCTCTTCCATCTCACAGCCATAGTGAATGCACGCTGAACATAAATTAAACCCCAAGGAGAAAGCAAATGGAAAGAGTTTCATAAAATGGATGATCCCTTTTTTCCCTGGAATGTAACATCTCAGTTTAAAAATGGCATTTGTTTTCTTCTATTTGGAAGCAATACTACAGCTCTTTAATACAAGATGTTGATTTAAAGCACAGCAAATAACAATCAATCTCTCCTTTCAGCTGATACAAAAAAATGGGAGAAAAATAAGAATACCATTCAGTAAAATGAAAAATAGAACTAGGTGTACACTGTTATTTCCTATATAACTGTCCCTCTGTCACAGCCTGCAAAGGGCCAAAAACTGACAAGGTGAACCATTTCCGTTGCTTCTCCTTGATGTGCACAGGTAAGAAAAACAGAAATAACTCCAAGCAACCCTGCTGCTGGAGTAGACAGCTTCATTCAACCAGTGTAAGCAGTTCATCATCATGCAATATTTGGCCCAACATGTAATGCAAAAATAATGCTATATCAAAAATAAATTATCAAGCACTTTGCAGGTAAATCAACAGAACAACTTATACATTAATAAATAGACGCCATCAATTAACAACAACAGAAGTCAAATAAATAGAGAATTCAACTTCACAGAAAGAAACGGTGGGATCCTCTATGTTAAGTAAACAGTTTTGCTGTAGGTTCAAATATGTATTAGTGCTCCATTACAAGAGCTTGTAGTGATAGGACAAGGGGGAATGGTTTCAAACTGAAAAAGGGTAGGTTTAGATTAGATATTAGGAAAAAAATCTTGACTGTGAGGGTGCTGAGGCACTAAAACACATTGCCCAGAAAAGATGTGGGTGCCCCCTCCCTGAAAGCATTCAAGGCCAGGTTGGATGAAAATCTGAGCAACCTGGTCTAGTGGAAGGTGTCCCTGCCTGTGGCAGAGGGCTTGGAACTGGATGATTTTAAGGTCTCTTCCAACCCAGGACATTCTGTGATTCCGTGATTCCACCACATCCATGCTAAAACTACTGTGGAAACTCAGCATTAATGACAAATATTTGTCCTGAAAGTCAGGCCACCTCCTGTGGAAAAGGTGGAAATGCAAGTCTCTCAGGCTGTGTAGACAGACATCTGCATTCTAATAACCCTTTGATAATGTGATATATAACAGGTATATATTTGATATAATTAATTAATTATAGTGTATTTATGGAATCTTCACATCTGCCTCCTATTTTTAAACTTCTGGATTTAACTTTAAATGAAATTGTGAACTAATGTCGCTGTGTTGGAGCATGAACAGGGCAAACTCTGTCAACAACTAGCAAAGGGCTAAAAGGTAACTGTACAATCTGCTCTGAGCAAGGGCTGCTGTGTATCTTTTTTCTGCCAAAAGCAGATTGCAACTCAGCAAGTCAGTTTTCTGCCCTGACTTTGGGAAGATGTCTCACGGCGTGCAGTCACCCCCGCCACACTCACAGCCTGACACCTCTGGCCAGTGGCAGGTGTGTGGGGATGAGGGCAGCTCACTTTCCATGTCCTACCCGCTTCTGCCTTGCTCATACCTTGATAGCTCTAGGGTAAACCCTTGCTCTCCACACCAAAAACATGGCATCTGCATCAACCTGAGTCTGACCAAGGGAATCGACTGACACCTGTCTTACTTCACTTACCAGCCCTGGACTCCAAAGGAAAGGTACTGATAAGTGAAGGTTAAAACAGACCAGAAAACCAAATAACTCCACAAAACAAAACAAACAACAAAAGAAAAACATCCAGAAAAACCAACCAACCCTGCACAGTCTCATCAATATTACCTGACCACCTTACTCCAGGGCCTGAAATTACGTGCAAAGACAAACTTGCTATTAAGACACCAGTGTCAGTTTGTGAACAGAGCAGGATGGGGTAGTCAGCTTGTTCTTCAAAAACTGTTTCATCAGGGAGTGGGACAATATTCCTTAAAGAGGCAGAGTTGTTTCCATTAGTATATATATCTGAACTCTTATTTTCACACTCCCTGTTTAAAATCACCGAAGAAAGGACACTACCATACCACTTTCTGTTCCCACCCATCACCAGATCTGGTTTTAAATCATGTTTGCTCACACAGAGCAGACCTTGTAGAGGGTCATGGCAGAAGCATTACTGAGCTGAATCAGAAGCTGTGGCACAAAAGCAGAGAACCTGCTGACACAGAAATAGAAACTGTGTTAACAGGTACAAGTAGAAAGAGCATGGCAAGTCCATGAACACTTTGACACAAACTATGTGCAGTGGCACAGCATTCACATTCTTGTTAGCTGCAGGGTGACTCACTTTAATTATAAAACTTCTGCTATTGAATGGGTTTTACTAATTAAATGCATTGCCATTTCTTCAGTTCTTATTACTATTTAATTCACCTATTCATTTTTCTGTTCTCTGACTTCTTAACAAAATGAATAGCTGGCATCTTCTAGTCCTGCTCGCTTTTGTACTCTTGCCAATAGAGTAACATCACAGCATTTTGCAGAAATGTGGTTTGGCCATTTGACATTTTTATGTCAAGTACCTTTTATATGCAATTCTAGTATTTGTTTTACTCTCCATTGTTTCTAACATCCCCTGAGAATCTTGAAAGTAACATTATTTCCTTAACAAGTTTGGCCCTTCTTCCTCCTACTCAGCAAATAATTTTCTTGTGGCCTTATTACTTGCTGTTATAGAATATAAGCAACAGCTACAAAACATTGTTGCTCTCATACACCTGGGCTAGTAAAAAGAATCTATAAATAAATAAGCATATATCTTTTTGTCTTCCTGATTTTTGACATTCTGCAAAGGAGACCACTGGAGAACATCTCCCCAGACCCTGAGTTGTTTACTCTTCCACTTAACTTCTGTCACACTTGAGAAATCCCTTAATACTTTGCTTCCAAAACTGTGAAATTGGGCCTGTGACAATAATCCTGTCATACATTGTTGTTATTTAAAATAAGAGGAGGAATAGCATTTGATGGAAGGTCTTATTGAAACCTCTTTACATTTTGAGATAGGCAGATCCTGGCAGATAAACTCCCACATGAGAATCCCACATTTTTTCAGGTGCAAAGCTCAACACTTTTACTTTGTTTCCTTCACCTTTTTTAGGTTGTCATCATCTGTTTTTTTCCAGAACATAAAGGTTTTTCTTCAAAAAAATATCTTTGTAGTTACCAAATGTCTTTTAATTGTTCAGTGCCAGGGATTACGTTCCTCAAAGTGAAACAAGACATGTTAAAAGTCCTTAATCAAAGTCCCTTAGTACAAGGCATGGGGGTTTTAAAATCTTGCCATGGGGCTGCATGGACTTAGACTTCAGTCATTAGGTCCATGGGATACCACGGAGCTGAGTATCACAGAGACCGGGCTTCCAGTGTCCCAGCCTTTCCCTTCCCTGTAAACCTATTTGCAAAGCATTTCAGAAGACTCGAATACTCTGGGTTCCCTCTTACCTATTTCTTGGTTTTGCCTTCTAGCCTGTCAAAGAGAAACTGTTCCCAGGCTTTCTCCTCAGCAATGCAAGAAGCAAAATAGGCAAAGGTAGTTAGCATAGGAATTCTCTTGTGACAGCACTTCTGCATTCATATTTTTAGCATGCAGAAATTTTTAGGACTTACACGTATTTAAGAACCACAGAGACTGGAAGCTCCCAGTTCTTACTTTCAAGGTTGTGGCAGGGGGAGGGGAGGAAGGAAGCCAAGCTGAAGTGTTTATGGGATGCCACACATTGAATGGCACCAGCACTCACACAAACTGCCCAGGACACGGTTTGCACAGGCAGAGGGACAGCAAAGAACAGAGCACCCTGTTTGCATTTCACAGACCTTTGTTGGTTTGCTTTGAATGCTCCTTTCCAAAGAAAGTACCTAGGATAAGTAACTCAGCCAACAGGCCAAAGGAATCACAATGGCTATTTAATTATGAAACTCTTCTAAGCACTTATAATTAATTCATGGTCTAATGTGGTGTCAAGCTGAGGCAAATAAAGGTTAACATATTCTATTAGTCCCAATTGTCACAAGAATTTCATAGAACTGTTTAGATTAGAAAAAACCCCTAAGATCATCGAGTCCAACCGTTAGCCTAATGTTGCCAAGTCCTCCAGTAAACCACGTCCCTCAGTGCCACATCTACACATCTTTTAAACACTACTGGGGATGGTGACTCCATCACTTCCCTGAGCAGCCTGTTCCAGTGCCTGACCATCTTTTAATGAAGAAGTTTTCCCACTATCCAATCTAAACCTCCCCTGGTGCAACTTAAGGGCATTTGCTCTTGTCCTGTCACTTGTTACCTGTGAGAAGAGGCCAACTCCCACCTGGCTATGCCGTCATTTCAGGTTCCTGCAGAGAGTGACAAGGATCCCCACCAAGCTTTCTTTTCTCCAGACTAAACAACCCCAACTTTCTCAGCCAGTCCTCCTAAAACCTGTGATCTAGAATCTTTTTTGTCTCCATGGCTCTTCTTTGGACACATTCCAGCACCTCAGTGACACTTGTAATGAGGGGCCCAGAACGGAGCACAGTATTCAAGGTGTGGCCTCACCAGTGCTGAGAACAGACGAGTGATCACTGCCCTGGTCCTACTGGCCTTATCAAATAACACGGTTCATTAAATACAGAGTCTAAAAATTATGTTCCTCTTAATGGAAATTATTCATATGAACATGATCTGAATAGTTGTGACTTATTAATTTAGACATAAATTTAATTAGCAGCTGATTTCAATTGAGTCTCAGTCTGAACAGTAAGTTGTAAGCCACACAGTAGAAGCACTATCTAAAATGAAATATGGAACTCTGAGCTACGATGCCTGTTGGTGCTCTCAGTTCCTATCCTGGCCTTCTGCTGTGAACAGCACACCTGTTCTGCACAGAATCCCTTAAAAAAAAAAAAAAAAAAGCAGGGGGGAAACCTGTCTCCCACCAAATTCCAACAGTTAAGGATCTCTTTGAGAAAGAATTGCTAAGAAGTGGGCTCTTCCAGGACAAAAACCAGGATGGAACAGCTCAGCCACCATGGATGGAAAAAGCATGAGAAGTCCATGTTGAGGAGCTGCAGTAAAACACACCACAAGATAACAAGAGGAAGGAAACTGCTGACTCTTATCCACAAAACACCAGTGCCAAACTCATCCTCCCGAGGCTCCCCTTCACCACGTCCCTGCTGCAGCCCATGGCACATTCTGCTCCCCACAGCTGTGTCCGTGCTTCTCTACAGAGCTGTAGGGATCCAGGGCACCCCACACAGCACCACCCTTTGCTGTTTCAGCAGGGCCACTGAAATTCTTCATGACTCGGTTTTCCCCTCTGTAGAACAGGGATAAAACTGCAGTCTTGGCAGAGATCTGAGAACCTTAATTCACTAATGTCTATAAACCCCTCTGAGGTTCTTATTCGGAAGGCACAGCAAAAACGCAAAGTATTATCACTGATTCAAACTGACCTTCCCCTTGAAATATCACCATTTGAGCTGTAATTCCAAATCCTGACTCTAACCAAGTGCTACGCTGTGGGATTAACCACATTAATGCTTAAAGCTGTTGCTCTTTTTTTTTTCCCCAGTGTTCACAAGCTAATGCTTGTAGGGGTCTAATCTTGGACAATTCCTTAATGATACAGATTTTCAGATGAAAATTACTGCTACATTTTCCTGTCTTCTAACAGATTTTAGTGTCACTGCATGCACAATGTTGGAATGTTGTTTAATTACAAATATAATATTTTTTTTGGATAGTCTTTCCTAATTTGAGTGTGTCTATCTGTTGTCTGCACACAAACTGTAAATCATTGTATTAAGAGTGATTACACACCCACTGACACAGAAAATTCGTGATCGGGTTGTGAGACATAAGAGGTTTACCAGATTGAATGTGGCATGGCCACATATTCTACAGAATTTATTATTATTTCTAATCAATCCTCCTCCTCTAAACCAAGATCCCTTAACTATAGCACTCTCTCTGTACTTAAGAAGGGCATTTCAAATGGATGTATTTTCGAAATACACTTACATAGCTACACACAGCAGTGCTGCAGTCACATTTTCGAACACAAGGTTATGGGCAGGTGGTTGGGTTGTCTCTGTTAGGCCAAATCAGGCTTCACTTGTACAGACCTAGGGTACAGTCTGAGTGTATGCTGTCTGTTTCTCACCCACAAAATACCCCAAAATAGTAAGATGAACAGCAAAGGGTGGTGTCAAACCTATTTCCTCAATTGTTAATTTACCCTCGGGCTCTGCCCAGGCAATGCTCCTGCCACAGTCATTCAGGCTGTCTCCAGTAAGGGGCCTTGAGCTGATGCAATTTAAAAGTATTCCTCATCTCTGCAACACATGGCTGCTGTGATTTCATTACATGCCCAGCAATTAGCACTGGGAAGTAATCATCATTAGTATTATTATTATATTATTATATTATATTATTATTAAGGGAATAAATAGTCTTAAATCTTGTTAACCTGTGAATCTCCATAAATAAGCAGACCAGACGTGTGGTAAAGGACATAATGCTGATTGCAGTGATGTCAAATGTGACCAAGGGAGAAGGAGCTTCCCAGCCCTGCCATCACAGGAGCCAGGACACCATGGCAGAAATGCATTTGTTGAAAGTGGGCGTACCAGTGCCAGTATGTTAATTTTAGTACAGAAAAGATCACCCCTGGGTGATAAGCAGATAAGCGTAGCCAACCACATTCCCGCCTTGGCATAGGCTGCCATGCGGCAGGAAGGTTTCCTTCCACCCCTGTATCCTGGTGAACTTGAGGTGAGAGATGCTGTTCTGGCCACCAGGCTGTTTGACTGCAGTAGGTTATCAACAATTAACTGTGCCCCAAGGTCCCTGGGGGTCCCTGCAGTGCACAGCAGCACTGCCATGCGCAGCTCAGTGCACAGCCATCCGACCTGAGATGGGAGTCAACATTTAGAGAAAAAAAAGGCAAATTGGCCCCCATACCACAAGCAATGAGGCGATCCCTGAAGTGCACTGCATTGTGCTCTGGGGCCTCAGGGTGCTCCTGAAATATCTCATAAAGGAGAATTTGCTCTCATGGGAAGTAGTGGTTAAGAAGTTCAGCTTTTCACTGGCGTTTTAAACTCCCCAGTTTTAGAGTGCCCAGAAACTTGGCATTTCAAGGAATATCCAAAAGACAAAGACATCTACATATTTTGTCCCAGAACCCTGGACTACAAAAGTCGGACAAAGGGACAGACAGAGGATGAGCGAGATTAACAGGCCAAGTAGGTCAGGACCAGTGTGATTCTCAGGCCAGTACAACACAGCACATTGAGAAAGCTTCCAAGAAGCGTAAACAGGAATGGATGTTTGAGACAATGAATGCCCTAATTGGATGCCCATTCTCACCGCTTCCCTCAATTAAGAAGAATCATGGATAATTCTGCCAAGATACTGATGGACAATGTAAGCATTGGCTTGAAAACTTTGCAATTTAATGAACCAAACCCTACCCAGTTGTGAATTACAAGAGATCCAAAAATAAATCCAGCAGAAAACAGTCCAGTGACAGTTAAGTCAAAAAGTTACAAAATTATTCATCACTGAATCTTAATAATTTCCCATCAGAGTTACTACGATGCACAGCTTTTGATTTCATATGTTAGTTTCATGAAGTTTCTGAAAACCTTGGAAGACTGGATGCTCCAGAAAACCCAATCAGCAGCTGGGTCATCCCTTTAAATTAAGAAAAAGGAGAGTCAACATTTGCTGAAATTGAAGATGAATAATTCCAAGGACAGTCTTACACATTGACAGTCTCTTAAAACACCGACGCTGAGCCAACCGTGAGCACACCTCAGCCCTGAAGTGAGAGGTAACTGCAGAGCTCTGGACAGACTGATCCACTGGACTTGTACATGCACTTCAGGAAACAACAGCTGAAGTCCTATTGCAACAATGGTGTGAGATTAACACTGAACTGACACACATTACAGAGGTTTTAATCTCTTCATCAATCAGCTTGGTGTCCTGCTATGTCATTACAGTGTGAGGACTCAGTGGCCACTTGTGTTTATCAATGGCTTTGAGGCCAAATTTACTCACTGTCCAGACTGTTAATCTGGAGCTGGTTCTTTCACAGCCTCACTGCAACAGCTGAAGAAAGTTCTAGGATGGTCCTGTTCTTTTAGAGGCAACCAAGAACACCACCCCTGTGAAGTGAAGCTTCCAAAAACTCCTTTATGCTTCATCTGCATTTTGAGGGCCATTTTTACAAAATCAGCCCAGGCTTTGGCCTTGCCTACAAATCTCAGTTTCCTCCTGCAGCAGGAAGCCTACACGGACAATGTGAGCACAATACCAGGGTTTGGTACCACTAATTTCTTTAGTGACAGAACAAAGCTCAGGCACACAATAGATATAGGACATATGTCTAGTGGAAGAACTTCAACGTGATACAGTTAGCTGTGTCATCTGTGCGATGCACTGGCTGTCAGCAGAAAGAGGAGTGCATTGAGAAATGTTCTTCCACTGGTATTACTCAGTATTACACATGCTAAAATCAAATTAAAAGGAATAAAAAACCTTAGAGTACAAATGCTTATGCTGAGAAGAACTCAAATACGTAGATAAAAGGGAGGACAAATTAGAAAGCTTCCTGACTCGGAAGTGATGGCACACTTCCAAAAAATCTGCTGCTCTGATTTCAGTGCAGACCAGGCAGCATTTGGCTGTTCCCAAAGTAGAGTCATTTTATGCTAGTTGAGAGCAGTCAAACTCCTTGCTTCATAAAAGAGATGCAAAGATTGGTTCAGCAGCATAATTTAAACTTGCCCTCAAATGTTTGTGGGTAGACCTTGAAAATAAAGGACAAATAAACACATGACCTTGTGTAATAGTCCCTATCTTCTCTGCATAAAAACACAGGGTCGCCCAGATTTAACAGTACCGTATTAAACATGTTTTTGCAAAGGTTCTTTTCAGTCTATCGCAACCTTTCACTTGTGAAAGTTGGTGCACAGGGCATCACCGTGAGGTCAAAATGACAAGGAGCAGAACCAACAGCCCAACAGTAATGCTCCAACACCTGGTACTCTCACTTGCATCGTTGTTTCGTCTGGCGTGCACATAACACCATTAAAAAACTACTGGCCCCTTGAGAAACCTGACAAATCAGCACTGATAGGATTGCAGACTGCTGACAGCAGCAATGGGAGATGTATTTTACAGAGTACACCAGGGTGATCAGACATATACAGTTAAAAGAACTGACCAGAAACGTGGAAAGAGGAAGCAATCAACGACTTAGGGAGCAGTTACTTAAACAAGAACATCCAGAGAGCACTAATTAACAAACAAACTAAAGGAGAACAGGCAAGTCATCAAGCGGGGCATCAGTTCAGGGCACCCAGAGGCCTGGCTGGCAGCACAGCAGTCACAACAAATCAGACAAGACAAAGCTGGAGGAGTCCCCGGGACCCACGGCTCAGGCAGCTGGTACAAGGTCTAGGTCCATCTCTGCCCTGTGTGGTGGGAAGGTGGTGATATCGCATTGAGAGCGCCAGTGCTGCAGCAGGCACCGGCTGCAGAGTCTGTAAACAAAGAGGAGGACAAAACAAGATGAGCTGCTTCACAGAAGATGCCACGAGGTATCAAAAAAAAAAAAAAAAGAAAAATAATGGGCTTGTACCTTTGCTGACATTTGCCTTTGTGCAAGCACAGTCTTTTGAAATGAAGGGCTGTATTATTAATTTTTGAACTTTACGAATATGAAAGGCTTGAAGTGTGTATTATTGCTTTGTATAGCTACATACTAGAACTGAACACCAAGCTTTTAAATCATAAAAAACCCCACATGGCTCTCAGGCTTTGTGATTTAAAAAACTTGAAAGCACTCAGAAACCAAATCGCTTCTGGCAGTCATTTCACCCATCCTCTCCTCTTCCTGCCAGCACACTCAGGTGCTCATGAACTGGGAGGGGTGAAGTGGCGCCGATTTGGCTGACACTTCATGCAAAATACTTTTTTTCCTGTACACAGTTCATTCAGGTAGCCTACTAACTTTCTATACCCCATTGCTCACAGTGCATAAGGGTCTCCTAGAGCGGATGATGTCATTACTGTCCCAGGCTGGATGACATCCAACCCTGCAAGACCAACTTCAGTCAAGTTATTAAGCCTGTGTCTAACCTAGGTAAAGGAGTAGATTCTTGAGCCATGCACTTATTTATTAGACAGATTACTAATTAGCTACAAGATGTGCCTAAAGGCCCTAGAGAGCCTTTAAGATGGCTGTGTGTGTTGGTGCAATCATACCTTAAGAAAATATAAATCAATTACATTACAAATGTACATAAAAATACTTACATTTAGTCATATAAAAAGTTTGCAAATAACTGTGGTACATTTTTTATGCACACACATACAGAATTACCATTGTGGGTTGTTTTTTTTTTTTTTTAAAAAAAAGGAAAAAATGCTCTCATAAATGTTTCCAGAAAATAAAAATTATTACAGATAACGAAGGACGTATTCACTTTTTTAATTAAAGTGAATACTCTCTATTCTTACCTTGCTTAGCTCTGATGCGGAGTGTCCTTATCATACGATCACAGAATTGTTCCTGCTACCCAACATTGCTTTAAATTGCTAGGTTTGGGGAAGGAGGGCAGCTGGGTGTGGTGGGTGTGTTTGTTTCTTTTGTGTTGGGTGTTTTTAAGTCTCTTACAAATTTTACAAGGCTGCATACACTTAGCAGAGCTCCATTTTCACACGTCTCTCTTCCATAAAAGCTGCTCACTCATTTTAAATATAGCTACAAGCCAAGAGAAAATGATTAGAAAAAGCACTGTCATTAGTTTAGCACCATCAGGACAGTGTTTATATGAGTTTATACTACAGAGGAGCTCACATTTGAATAACACATGCATATTGTCCTTAGACAAGAAAAAAATCTCTAACCAACCATACAAGCCAAGTCACGAAATTTAATTAGGAAGATAAGAGTTGGGTTTTAATTTTTTCTTTTTTCTTTTTTTTTTTTGTAGGTTACAGAAAAAAGATAATTTTAGGCAGCAAATTAGCATCTTCTAATAATCTTAGACAAAAATGATTTTGTTTTGCTTTGGTTTGTAAATTAGCTCATGATTAAAGTATCTCTCTAGTTGAGCTTCATTGTCTTTTTGTGCCTATTTTCTGAATACAGCCCTGACCTGAATACTCTTGTAGCTCAAGTACAAGATTTGAAAGCATAAGAGGAACAATTATTATAAAGTGAAGTACTTACAGTTTTACTGCAAAATCAATGAACTTTCAAGTGATTTTTATCATATTTTGCAGCTGTTCTGTTTGCTTTGAATGATGTTTATCACATCAAAAATTGGAGTACTTTTAAAGGATGCTTTATCTAGAAACTTCCTCCGCCTTTATTTTCTTGCCCCACCCTGTGCTGTAAATGCAAGGATATTTTTATCTTGTGATTTTCCCCTGCTTCAGAAGTTCTCTCTCTCAATATTTAGGCCAGTGATTTTGTTCATTCCCTGCCCTGTTCCTTCTCATGGTTCCTTAAATGAGGAGAAGTTCCAAATTCCCATCTTAATTCAGAGTTTTGCAGCAGATCAGCTCTATTTCCCCATTGAAGGCTACCTCTGTGGCCCTTTTGCTCTCTAAAGGAATGATCTCATGTGATCTCGGTGTGCAGGAGCTCAGACTGTCAGGAGCCCCAGAGGGAGGAGTGATCAGCGGCACTCCTTCCGCGGGACCAGATCCACAATGTCCTGTGGAGACCAGAGGTAAATATTCCACTGTTTTCAGTTGTATAGGGTTAGAAGCACAGAGAATTAGATCTTCTCTTATTCTCTGCTACATCTCTTTCCAAATCCATCCTCTGCCTCAAGGAAAGCCACTTCCTTCCCCAGATGGGATTGCTGAAGTCGAGAGATTAACAAGAAGCCCTGCTCACTTACCTTTCCCCACCTTGATCTTTTCAGCTAACACTGTATGCTCTGAGTAATGCTTGCCATATATCTGCTTCTCCTTCCCAAATGCTGTGGATTCTGTTGGATATTAGCAACTCAATCCTACAAACCTTTGTTCCTGGGCAGAGCTCCCTTAGCAGTTCTCGGACTCCAACAAACCTATATAATTATTCATAAAACCATAGAATGGTTTGCATTCGAAGAGATCTTAAGACCATCTGGTTCCAATTCCCCTGCCATAGGCAGGGACACCTCCCACTAGACCAGGCTATTCCCAGCCCTGCCCAGCCTGGCCTTCAATATGTTCCAGAGATGGAGCAGCCACAACATCTCTGGACAAGTTGTTGCAGCACCTCACTGCCCTCCTAGTGAAGAATTATTGCTGTGGTACACCACTATCTGAGCCACTACACACACAGTTCCTAAGTGGAAGGCCTCCTACATCAGATAATTTACATTTCAGATTCAAACCAGACCCAAAAGCAGGGGCAAAACATACATGAGGGAAGGTGAAAGACAGGAGAGAATGAGGTGAAAATTAAAGGTAAACAAGCAAACACAAAATATAGGTAGACTAGCAGAGTCTTTTAAGCATTGCAGCAGAAGAATTCGTTCATGGTACCATGCCCAGCAGCACTGTATAATAAAATTATATTTCATACATTTGCCAGTACATAAAATTAATGCAGCTGTGTAATTCCTATTATACTTCCTTATGTAATTCATATCACTTCTATGTTTAAATCTGTTTAAATCAATAGAAATTTAATTTTATTTAAATGCTTACTGATCACCAGTAAAACCTTTGCTTTTTTTTTTTTTTTCTTTTAACCTGAATTATTTGTTTTATAGAGCTAATACAGAGCTATACTCACACAGTTTCATAGTTCAAGTAACTGTCAGTCAGACCTACTTTTAAATCCCTTTCACTGACCTTTGAGACAACATCCTTGGATGCTTCTGACCAAAATACAGATCATGGAAGTTTTGCAATGTACCACTCTGCTGCATAACTTAGAACAGGAGTAAAGGATCCTTAGTTTTGCCACTCCATGGTACCTGACCAAATAGGTACCTCTGCCACGGGAAATAAGGTAAAAACACATGAGCTAAAACCAAAGTGCAGGTGATGACCACAGCCCATCTAATATATGGCAAATTCATCATACATCTGAGCCCAAGGAAAAGAACAGAGGAAGACTTTGCATGAAAAAAGTATGAACCTCTCTGTAAATTACATAAATACTTAAAAGATGAATTTCAGAGGAAATGCTACTTTGGGGATGTTTTTTGGCAGTTATACCACTGCAAGAGCCTTCATTTAATGGATCACACCCTGGAGCACTTGAACCATCATTTCTTATCTTCTGACCAAGCAGGATCATAACAATGCCCTTAAACCCCTCCCCTGGGGTTGCCTAATTGGCCTTTATTTAAATTTACCTGGCTACAGCCTTACAATCATAGTTTCCAGCCTCTGTCTTGTATCCTCTAGCTTTTCAACTTTTAACTTTTTTTTCTCTTTTCAAAACTGATGTTAATTTGATTTAAAAATTGACAAACCTAAGCAAGAATGCAGATGACATTCTTCCAAATACAAGAAAAGAGCCCCACTTATAATTATTCCAAATTATACTGTTACATTGGTAATCCTACAAACATACCCATCCTGATGCAAACAGTAAAAAGAAGTGAAAAGAAGTGGCTGTTGGTGAAAGTCTCATATTACAAAAAAAA
>VYZR01125131.1:0-10839 GCA_013400675.1 Oxylabes madagascariensis
AATGCTAGAAAGAAAAAGTAAAATAGCTCAAAGCAGTGACACTTCTTCAGAATACCCTCCCACATCTCCAGCAATTTGTGGCACAGAGGTTTCCTGACCCAGAGGCAGTGGGGAATGCAGCAGCTCTCAGCTTGTCCTGCAGAGACTGCCAGCAGAAGAGACAGTGATGCACCGCAGCTCCCCAGGCACCCTGATGCAAGTGAGCACTGAGTGAAAGAAGGAAGAGAAAACAGATGTCTTTCCCTACAGCATGCAAAGTACATAAAATCTGGGGAGGTAGATGACAGGAAAAAAATTGTGAGAAATGGTTGAGCCTATTTGCATCTCTTAGTTCTACCATGAGATGTTTAAAATTTTTTGCATATTCAGACATACAGTAATTGACTCTTTCTCTAGCCATTCTGGATGTTATGCTGTCTTTTCTGCACCTTCGCACATAAGAGCTGGTGTACTCACACACATATTTTCAACATTTAAAGATTATACTTCATTCTTCCTGCCTAAACAGTGCTTTACCTGCATCATGTTTTTCTTCTATTTCACAATGTCACAGGACAGGAAGAAATTTTTATTGTCTTTTGCAGATAAAACAATGAAAACTAGACCAAAAGCAAGTGAAGGATCAGTCAGTGGAATTACAAAGTGCAACATTGCATAGGTTTGTGTCCTTCAGTTATAGAAACTTGTCTCCAGATGGAACAGTCATGGAAAATTTCAAATCTTGGTGATACCCTGGATGCCTGAATGGTCCAGGACTAAACTCTAACTTGGCAGATATGGGGAGAAAGGTGTTTCATGTCCCAAGCTTCACTTGTTATGTGTCTATATTGAACGGAGGAAGTCAACATCTGGAGTAAAAGTCTTGTAAATTAATGGAAATATCTGAGAAATGATGCCAGTATCCTTCTAACACAGGTTTATATTGTTATGTTAGTAGACTGTGCCCTGAACTTTTAAGTTCAGCCAGCCATGTCTATAAAATGCAGAAGAGACTCTATTAAATGTTTTAGTGATTAAAATGTAAATGTTTTAATCAAGTGTGAAGGTAAGTGTTGTTGAGGAAGAAAAGCAGATATGTTCCTACAGATATGCTTGACGGCAAAACAACTGCCCCAACATGAAACTGAGAATCCTTGAGACCAAGCCAAAACTCAGATGGCTCTGTCCTGATTTGGGGGTGTGTAGTTTTCAGGGCATGGCTGAGGTGGCTGTTAAGTGTGAGGCAAAAGTTTTAGTGAGGTGAGCAGCAGAAAATATGACATTTCAGTCTAGGATGTAGAGTCAGATTTAATATAGGTGTTATTATAAACTTTAAACAAAATTTACCTCTGTTCACAACTTTACTCAAAACATTTTAATATATCAATGGCAGAAATAAGAAAAAGAAAAAGCCAAACCTTATTGTTAGTTTCTGTGTCCATTGACTTTTTAAGGGAGGGCACATTCAAACTCCAGTCATGCTGGGATCCTAGGAATTTTACACCAGACCCAGATGGTGGATTTGGGGAGGGCAAGGGGAATGAATGTCTCCTTATTCCTACAGTGCCAAGAACATTTTGGCTTCTACTGCCCAATAAGCAAAACAATACCTAACAGGACCTTAGGTGTCCCAACAAGCTCTTGTAAGAACCTGGATGCACAAAACCTTTCCTGCATGGCTCACCTTGATCCAACACCTTAGGATGATAATGCCTGAATGGCCAAACATCATTTGATTGACCAGCTGGACTCTATTTCTTAGCCAGGCCAAGCTTATTACTAGTCAATGATAACTCTAAGTGTCTTTTCATGGTCTTTAAAATCAGGGACAAATGTCACGATACAACAATGTCTGTATCAGGCCCGCTAAGCCTCATTCCCTAAAACGTTGTTGTTTTCTTTAATTCCTTCTCTGAAAGAAAAGTGAAGGAATTAGGGAACATCATGACAAAACAATATGATTTCCTTATCTGTTGTCTAGATCAGAAGTTAAAACCTAAAGCTGCATTTATTATCTATCCAGTCCTCTTGTTTTAGGAGCTGGATGTATCACTGCTGCGAAGTGTGTTTTCTTTCCAAAGGACTATTTATCCAGATATAAACAATAAAAAGGCAACAGTTTTAAAGCCTTTGATATAATAGGCAAAGTAATATCCACTTTTTTACCCTTAATCTTCTATATATGATGGTGAACCTAATGAAGAGCAGATAATTTATTGATGTCTCCTTCATATCCAGGGGTATGAGGAAGAAATTTGCTATTAAAGAATAAAGTGAAATTCCCTAACCCCCTGCATTATACACATTCTAGATTATTTAGAGCTCTTTAAATCAACACAAACATATAGAGTAGTGGGTGCTTCATCATAATCATTAAACGATTCTGTCTGCACCGCATCATTTCTTACACGGCAACGATTAAACTCTCAAAGACCTGCCCAAGCAAGCTTTGAACTTAATTGGTAGAAAACTTGAGGGGAATTCTCTTGAGGGGCAATCATTTGTTTGTCTCTTTGGAAGTCACACTGAGGAATTAGAAGGGGATATATTGTGAGCACTGTGCTTAGAACAGGAAATAACCACGTGGTACCAATGGGCAGCCTATTTCTGAGGCACAGCTGTGTCCTGGGAATGGGGAGATAGAAGGCAAACAAGCAAATTCTCTAAGATATGGATTTCGTTCTATCATTCCAGCCATGGTGACCTCTAACATTGATAGTTTTCTTGCACTTCAGTACTGTGAACCAGTTTGCAAAGAGTAGAGCTAGAAGTTTATTTTTCTTTTTTATTTCTTTGGTAGGAAAAGAAGGAGGGAAAAGATGGGGCAACAAAATAGCCCAAAAATGCAGTCAGTGCAAAACAGATTAGTACTTTTGGGAAATGCCTTGCTTATAAACTCTACCTTAACAGTGATACCACTTTTTCAGTTCAAGTGACATGAAACATTGACACAGCACAATGAAGTCTTTTAAGACTGGTTCCACACTTCAGCAAGTACCATGCATCCAACTGGTAATTTTTTGCTTCTGTGCATGTTGAAATACCCGATATGCCCCTGGCACAGGCAAAGCAGGTTTGATAGCATCCGCAGGAAGGAGGCCACTTATTTTTTCATGCGTAATTTATCACCACAGGTATTTTTGCCTACCTATGTGTCCTCTGCTTAAACTCATGGTAGCACGTACATTTGCAGCTGGACGTGCTGTTGCTGTAGCAATCATGCTCCTCCCTTCAGCTCACTGGCAGATCCTGAAACAGGATGTCAGCATGAGTTGCCTCTCTGCAGAGTTAGTGTCTATCAGAAAGAAACAGTCTTGAGACACCCTGTGGGGCACTTTTTGAGAGGAACAGGGGTAATTACTTAGGATATTTAAGTATAACATTAAATATTTACTTCTCCTGAGAAAACATTTAAAGTGGCAGTACTTTATACGATTCCTGCAAATGCAAACTCACAAGCTTGGCCAGGACATTTTTCTCTTATTCTTCATAGAAGTAAAATTCCACCTCTTATTTCATATATATCTGCACTTTTAAAGTTTATTGCTTCTCACTAGCCACCTTACTGAATTACAATTTTTGTGAAGCAAAAGAGAACAGTTCTGAAGCCTTCTTTTCATCGTAGTCTTGAACCTGTTTGACAAACCTCTATGAGCTTTTGGGGAAATTTTGCTTCTGGTCGACACGACAAGCTTTTCATTCTCTTTACTTTAGATGTAGGCACACATACCCTGTAATTACGGCTGTGCAGCTGATTTTGCTTTCCCTCACTGCTTTTGCCTCGCCTTATCATGAAAGGTCATGGGATGGAGTCATAATGATTTCTGTAAAGGAGTTGTGATGCATTTGAAACACAACTTGTGGCTCCAAGTACGTGTGCATGTGCACACACCCCTTTGCTCCAGACATAACTCATTGTTCTTTACAGGCCTAACCAAATCTCACTGCACCCTCTTCCCACACACTCCAAGCACTTCCAGTTTGACATGTTATCTCTACACAGCTTCAGTTGTGGACAACAATCCCCCACCTTGTATTACAGACCTTAATAGCTGGTGTCTGTTGCGACAGGGCATGTGACAAGGAAGAATGTCATAAGACGCCTATTATGTAGCTTCCTCCACCTAGGAAGATTTTTCTCCATCTATTTTTTTGGTGATTTGGCCTGTGTGGGAAGATTCAGGGAGTGTTGAGACATGGAAAGTTAAATCTCCAATTATCCAGAGGTCGTGACAGTCAGCCAAATTGTGTGCTTCCCTTTCCACCTCTACACCCACTGCACTGTCCTGCTGCTGACCCTGAAATGGAAAGACCACCCTCCTTTGAAATGAAATCAAATCCTCAGAGCTTGCTCATCCTTGGGCCTCTCCCAAGAGCTCGTGCTGCCAAACATGCCTAATTTCTGCAGTAGTTTCATAACCTGGTGGGCTTCTACTCTCTTGCGACCTGAGCTGAGGTCATTGCATTCATTTCCATTTACGAAGTTGTCTTGCGATTAAATCTCTGTTGTCCCAGAGGCAAATGTGTGTCTGAATTTTTCCCACTGCGTGTTCACTGCCCTCCTCACACAGATGAGGTTTTCTGGCAGCCTTCTGTCATGTTGTTATGCTTTGAATAATTATTTTTTTTAAAAATTCTCTGGTCCAAAGTTCCCTTCTCTCATGCTCTCCCCCCCCTCTCCTTTTTGACTCCATCGCCATCCTCAACCCCTCCATTTTATCTCTGTGTTATTCTTGGCCAGTCTAGGTGCCAGTTGGGAACTAAGTTAATTTAGGTATTTGTCTGCTTGCCTGTCAAGTTCTATCAAGAGTAAAAAGAATGGCAAGTTAATAAACCCAAAATTATGTCAAGCATGAAGCAGACTCTTATCCCATGCTGTTTATCTGGCAGCAGGTGCAAAAAAGACCAATAAAAGAGAAGAAATACGGCCTTTCACGCACACACGCAGACACACACGTGCACACCCTCTGAAAAGAGGGCGAACGGCTGCGTGTTTCTGTCAGGTGGCCAGCACGGGATTAGCTGGTGGTCTCAGGCCAGACTTTACGGGGCAGGTGTCCATGTTACAGAAACCACAAGCACCATTCACAGGCTTCTTGGCAGCTGCAGCGCAAGGAGTGACGCGCGCTCACAGCGCGTCAGGCGAGTCACTCGGTAGGAATCCAGGAATGGAAGTGGGGAGGAGAAGGGGGCGAGTTTGTTGTGCTGCTGGTCAGCCATCATGAAGAAAACACGTGGGCTCCATAGACAACAGCCTGGTTTTGCTAGGAAAATGGGAACCATGGAGGTGGCCTGGTCCTTTGGAGACTGTGCTGTGGACTCATGAAATTTGGAGCGAGCATTATTGTACTAGAGACAAAAGTGTCAAAAAAACACTACACAAATCTGGCTTCTGGCATCAGGGGGATTTTTTTCAGCTTCATCATGAAAGACAAGTAAAGGTTTTTCAATATATTTTAGATAGTTCAGGACAATATATATTGGGATCAATATTAAAACGATGCTCTAGGATGGCAGTGTTTAGGAATAAAATGGGTTTGGAGATGTCTAGAAATCTACCCAGGTTCTGATGCAAATAAGACAGAATCACCTAAATGGGGGGAAAGCAAATCCTCCCTTATTTTCCTCTTGGTTTGCTTTATTGAGCTTCACACCTGTAATTTCCCCTTCTCTTCACTATGAGAAGCCTAATGTCCTGCCTCCCAGGCTTCAGGGCATGGTGTTTCTCAATGTCCTTCCCTCACCAGATGTGTTATCAGTTTCTCTTTACTCATACCTTCCTTCCCTACTTTTGCTCCTGGAAAAGAATTGCAAACTGTATCTTTCCTTATAGCTTTGGACAAATTGCCCAACATGATCTTGAACGAGATTAGTACCCAAGGAAAAGCTGTGACTTTGGGCAACTGGAAAAGCAGTGTACTTTTTGTTTCTGAGTTCCTTTCCCCTTCCAGTATCTTCCTATTTATGCGGAGTTATCCTAGGCAACTGACTGACAAAATCAGAGCCTTGTGACTGAGTGAGAACATCTTAGTGATATCACTGCCGACGCATCCAGCTTTTCAGGACTAAACTTCTGAACTGCATCAACAGTCCAAACTTCCAGTGGACTTCATGAATGCAAGATCAGCATTTAACAGCTGGGTAGTTACTGAAAAATTAAAGCCTTAGTATGTGGAAACACTTCAAAGTTTTGGCATCTGTAGTGGGTGGCAAAACAAACATAATTAATTCATAGATCACAGGATGCCTTTCAGCAGCACTGCATATTGTGTTTGATTACGCATTTTATCTGTGTTTATATGTGTATTCATAACTATATAAATTAGGCTGGTATAATTATGTATAATTACATACCTTTCTTTACATTTGTGACTGGGAGTTTCCCATAACCACTGCTGCACTTTTGAAGTCACACGCTTGTTGATAAGGATATATAAGTTCCAATACCATCTGGAAGCTCATACAGAATATCTTTCATTTAGACACTGGAGGGATGTGCTGAAAACATCACAATTGTATTTGGTGTGCAGTGAACAATTTCATTCAAACCATGAAGAAAATGTATATTTGGTGTTTATATGTAT
The DNA here is from genome assembly GCA_013400675.1 of Oxylabes madagascariensis. Lineage (NCBI taxonomy): Eukaryota > Metazoa > Chordata > Aves > Passeriformes > Timaliidae > Oxylabes > Oxylabes madagascariensis. The sequence continues at coordinate 6,564 of VYZR01125131.1, forward strand.
TAACCTCCTGATTATTTTTATTACTCTAATTAATACTTAAAACCCGACAGCTGACTGGCCCAAGGGGAAACCACAATCTAAAGAATTCTTTTCTTTTTTTTTTTTTTCAAGGTTGTTCTTCTGTTTATATTTGTTTTAACTTCTTTTTAGTTGACTTCCTTAACCTTATTGATTTTTCTTTCTGTTCCTCAGTAATATCCTATTTAATCATGCAGATCATGTTTTTACCAACACCATGGCTTGAAAGTGAAGAAATTGTATTCTTAAAATCCTCCTGATTCTGAGTATTGCTGCTCAGAGTGGCTACATATTTCAAGCACTTAATTAATAATACCTGTCTTGTAAAACAGGCATTTGATAAGGTGACAAAGTTTGCTCCAAATTGCTCCAAAAGCAAAGGTGGTGGAGTGACTACAGTGAAGGCTGTCTTACCTCAAGAATATAAACTAGCCTGGTTTTCTAAGGAAACAGACTTCTTTACCCATCATACCTGTTGGATCATCTGCATCTTTCTGACAACCTTTGAACCCAGGGCTGAATCCATCAAGTAAACCTGACAGAGAGATAATGGTCTCATTATGGACATAATGGAACAGTAAGCTGTTATTACTTAGGTAAAAAGCTGGTATTTTGGGGACAGGAGGAAGGAAGAAACCCTGACAGAACCCTAAAGGGAAGACTCAACCTTCACTCACTGCCTCTGTTGGATGTCACAAATAAGAAATAGCAGCCAGTCAAATGACAAGGAAAGCCATAGTATGGCATTCTCACCGTACCATTCTTACCCATCTTCTGCTGAGATAGCAAAGCTCCCAAAAACACCTAGGAGGTGAAAAGGGCTGAAGATGACCTGGGATTGGGTGGTTTGGTCAAGGTGGAACGAGTTACTGTCACTTTTGGGAAAGTTCTTCCAGGCAGTGGGGAAGGTTCCTACAGTGTGAGGATATAGGGATTACTGGGTATATATTAATAAGAACCTGGGCTTCTTTAGTCCTACTGCTGATAGACCAGCTTCTGCTTCCAGGCTGCTGGGCCCTAGTTCATCACCATGCCATGGTGGGTGATTTGTTTTATGCAACTTAATGACAATAGTGGCAGCAGTGGGACTGTTCACTGCTTACAGGCTTGCTGCAGAGCAGTGCTGGAGGATGGCCACAAATGACCGCAACAAAGAGCTGCAATGTGTCCCACAGATAAAAGACATCAGTTCAACATGTGTAAACAAGCCTAGTGTCTCTTGCATTGAATTCCACTCTTGTTCAGCATATCGTTTACAGCACCAGACCTCATCCCTGTGGAGCAATTTCTTTCCCACTCGGTCTGCTTCTGATTAGTGTAAGAGAATGACGTATAGAAATGACACTGTAATAAAGATGATGGATAGTCAGTGAAGCAGCTGCAGATTAGGAGAAAAGGAAGCTGACTACTGAAGGCTGGCTTAGCAAAAAACAGGAAAACATAAACCACAAACAACAATACAAGGTTCTAACTGTGTATACAAAAGTCACTTGAAATTCTCCTACTGGTATTCGTACTGGCATGCCACTCAGAGTATGTAGAACAGTAATTTCCCAGTGGAAACAAACTATTCAAAATCATGTTAGGGGACGAAATGCCTTTTAGATCTGGCCTTTAGATCAAGCACTTACCCTTAAATGCCTTCTCCTCTGAAACTCATGCTTAACAGGGAATAGGAAAAAAAGATGAAACAGCTTTGAAAAACCCAAACAACATTCTCTTTAGATAAAGCTGTTAGACCAGGGTGTTAGTAAGTCTGTGGCTTCCTTAAGCTCATACATGGATTTTACAGACCAGGCTGAGTCAGTCTAGCGTGGGATGAGTGGATGACTTTATATCCTTAATCAGATTTTGAGTGAATAGTTATTTTCCTTCTGTTTGCACCTGAGGAAAAGCTTACAAGTATTCGCACCACCTTCTAAGCAAACAAAATGAATTGGGCAACAGAAGCCTGGAATACTTTACTGTACTCCTGATTCTGTGGGGACCTTTCCTGCTTTTGCTGTCTTTCACTAAGAGGTAGCCTTTCATTTCAGAAGGTGGTTCAAGATGCCATTTTGAAAATGGGGAAGTGGAGTAGAAGAGAGGATGAGACGAGGGTGGGAGGGGGGCCACAGAAATTTTTACTTCATGAGTCAAGTAGCTCAGCTGTCCAAAAATTTCCCAGAAGATGTTCACTGTGAGCTCCTACAGAAAGGAATGGAATGTGCCATAGTTTTCCATAAAATCCTCCAAAGAGAGGATTGATCCATTGCTCTAAGCTGTGTTAATCCCCTGGTTACAGCAGACAACACTAGTTTTAGGCCATAGCCTGTTGGTTGAGTTTCTTGAATCTGACATACATTCTCATAAAAGGATTTGATATTATATTTCTCTGCAGCAGAACTGAAGATGATGGTAGCTCAGTCCAGTTTTTTCACTCTTTTTAATCCTTTTCAGTGTACTGAAGTAAAATAAGATCAGTCTCAATCTGCAATCTCTGGATGTATTAAAGAAACAATTTTGTCTGACCATGCAAAGCCAAGAACCACACACCACGCTCAAAAGCAGGACACACCACAGGGATAGGAGGTGTCAAATTATTTTAAATAAATCTATTTGAAGAAAGCAGTTTAGTGCCTGGTAAAGAAGCTGGTTTGATGACCAGTGATGGACATCTGATTGATAGGGCAATCAATCAGGCATTAAATTTTCAACTGCATCATAAGGGATGCTGTTGGGCAATTTGTTTCCTCTGTGAGCTGTGAGTCTTCCTCCAATGGAAAGACTGTAGCTGTTATCCATTTATTCTTGCACTTTCTCTTCAGATTTCTTAACACAATCTTTTATGCTAATGATATGAATGCTAAGGAAAAAAAAATCTCTTTAAGGTGGTTGTGCCAACATTTATTTCAGATAGTTTATTGGATCATCATCATAGATTTCTGCTTTTAAGTCATTAGTTTATCTGAACGTAATTAAAACATGTTAATTTAAGTCTTTTCAGTTCAACTAGTTGGCTCCTAGTCCCACAGCTGTAATAAATTTTGACATTTTACTGGGGTTTTATGTAGTTTACAAATTTTCTGTAATTTCTTATTATGCAGCCTTAATAGTTGAGGCATTGCTTAAAGGTTGTTAGTGGTTTCTCTGTTATGATTTTAAAATCAAAACCAGTGCCAGCCAATGTGTCATGTATCTCAGCAGATGTAACCAGTCCCTAAAGCAAACTGATCTTCGCACTGTAGCACACATGAACAGTGTTACAACAACCCTTGCACAGCACCTCAGCTGGGAACAACTCACTATTTCTGCAGCAGTGTGTATGCCCCACTGAAATAAAAATATATTTATAAATGAGACATAGACGTTTCAGTTTTAAGATTCCCAAGAGCTGTTACAGAGCAGGCGAGGGTGAAAAAAATATCATTAACCATTTCATCAAGAATAACTCCAAAATCCTTTGAACAATTCTGTACATCATCAATGAGTCATTTTAATGAGTAACTTTTTGGTAGCCAAAACATTGGTGGCATTCATGGAAATTCACCTCATGATGGTGTCTGATCAGATTTTTGCTGTCATGGTTACTGGTTTTGCTTAGATGCAGAAGTGGTCAAAAGAAAAAAAAAAGCAGCCTACACTAACATCTAATTTAAAATTAGTGTTTGCACTACCCAGACACAAAACACTCATTTGTTTCATTTTCTTCCTACCTGGTTGTTACAAAAGGTCCCTGGACTGGGGAGTGCTTTTCTTCTGTGTTTTGTTCTGGGAAAGTCTGAAGTAGAGGGAAAGTCTATCAAGGTGTCAGCAGTGTGAAACAGTATTGAAAATAATGGTCAAGAGGCTGTTGACTTTACTGGACTCCAGTTTTTATCCCATGATCTAAATTTCACTCCTTTGAAGTGCTTCAAAGATCTTCTCTTTCAGTGATCACATATTAGGTTCCCACTTCAACTTCTTAATCTACTTTTTGAGAAGACAAAATTAGATTTACAGATGCTCTCACAACTGACAGGAGCAGAACAAGTGGGAGAACAAAGACTGTTGAAAAAATCCCCCTATGTGCCTTCCTTTTCAGGAAGGTTAGTGTTGCATCATTCCACCTTTGTCCTGCTCCTTAGTCCAGCCTATTTTTCAAAGTGGAGAGATGAAGAAAGTTTGATGATTTTTCTGGAGTAGCTACTGGAGAATTTGATCCTCACCTCAAAGGAAGTTTACTCCCATAAACCATCCCACTCAATTCTGCAGAACAAGAAAGGCTGAAAGCCTTGAA
>VYZR01125131.1:22970-46637 GCA_013400675.1 Oxylabes madagascariensis
TTTATCTGAATCCCTCTAAGCAACCTTTTCTATATATATGCTTTTTGTCAATTATGTGATCTCTTTGAAAGAGTCATACAAAACTATCATCGCATGCATAGAGGGCTCATTGAATTAATTTTCCAATTCTTGAGTTTACTTACCATTCTTCAAGGCCTGACCTGTAGAACTGAACTCTTGAGTCCAAACTGCTGGGGAAATGCAGTTGTGATTTACTAGAAGTCTTTCTCCCTATTGCAAGGCTGAATTTCACAATATGCCTCAAAAGCAACCTTCAGTGTTTATTATTGTACAGACTAACTGGGCAAAGTCTGCTTGGTTCAGGCATCAAAATCCCCTTTGCTCTGGACCTCCCCTTTCTCACTCATAATGCCAGGGAAATGTTGTAGGAACTGTTTGAGTGTTTCCTCCCAATCTCCCTGTGGAAGGGAGGAAGTGAACAAAGACAGAATATCAACTGGCCAGTGTGAAAACAGCAATCATTCTTTTCTGGACGGGATGACTCTGGCCTCTTCATGGTGACCTCCAAATTTAGATCTGGAATTCCAAGAATAAGCAATTTCTTACCAGCATTTGCGTTTAATTCAAACCATTCTTAACACTCAGCCTTCTCTCTTAATGCTGCAGCTACACACAGAAATCATGGAATCACAGAATGGCCTGGGCTGCAAGGAGCCTTAGAGAGCACGTATCTCCATCCCCCTGCCATGGCTGGGGACACCTTCCTCCAGAACAGATGGCTTCAAGCCCCTTCCAGCCTGTTCTTGGACACTTCCAGGGATCCAGGGGCAGCCACAGCTTCTCTGGGCAACCTGTGCCAGGGCTTGGCCACCCTCACAGGGAACAATTTCTTCCTCATATCTAATCCAAATTTCTCCTCTTCTAGCTTAAGGCCGTTCTCAGTTTTCCTGTCACTATGTGCCCATGTACGAAGTCGCTCAGACCAGGAGCCCACATGGATTCCCAGTAGGATGTATTTCCTTGTGTGCTGCCTCATTTGCTCTGGGGGGGCTGCATCCCATCTTGTACTGCTTGTACCTCATCCTGCCCATAAACAGCGAGCGCAGCTTGGGGTGGGGGAGCAGCTTTCTGAATCTGTGATGTTTCCCGGGCAGGGGTCCGAGCTTCAGTGGGGCATTGATGAGTCAGACTTCAGATTTTGCCTGTCCTGGTCTTGAAGCCATCATTCCATATTTTGAAAAATTTGTGAAGCACAGTGAAGGAGAGGTATGAAACTTCCCTCAGAAATGGGTCAGCTCTGAAGACCTTGCTGTCTAACTGAGGCCTGCATTGACCCACAAGACAGGAGTCCTACAGAAGTAAAACATGATCACCAGTCCTACAAAGGAACGGGGGGCCTGTTTTGGCCAGGCACAGGAGTGAACAAAACCCTGTAGCTGTGTCATTAAGGTTGCCCGGTACAATGCACACAGCTCTGGGTGAGCACGAACACTTGTGCATCTGTTCATCTCCCCCACCCTCCTCCCCATTCAGAAACCTGCCTGTCCCTCGTCTTGGCAGCCACTCTCTTCGAGTTTCAACCATCTGATTCATGCAGTAAAAAGTCTCCCCATAGAAAACATACTGGCTGAACCGCTTTGTTTTTCCTAGAGCAGTGCAAACAGTTATTGCAAGGGGAATTTTACGAAGATTGTGCCTGGTAAGGAAAGCTCACTAAATAAATACATGATGTTAATTACCCTTTGCCTATTTCAACTGAGCATTTCAAAGTGCTTTGCAAACCATTAATTAAGCTGTAATTTAGTACCATGTGGTAGTTAAATATTATCAACACTGTTTTCTGCAGGTGGGACAGTATGACACAGAGGGTGAAACGACCTGGATGATGTCTGTCAGCAGCAGACCTGAGCCCCAAACCTACTAATTTCGGCTCACCAGCTCCCTGCTCCATTAGACCTTTGTAACTGTGAAAAGATGTGGTTATCTTGCAGGCAGTGATGCATTTTCTGGTTTTGAGTCCTTCCTTTCACACACCTCCCATCAGATGCTACATTAGTTTCTGTATTCTCCCACCATCTTAGCCAGCCTTCTTCCTTTGTTTAATCACCTGAAGCCTGTTCTCAGTGGAAACTCTAAATGAATGAAAGAAAAATAGAACAGGAGAAGTTAAGAACTCATTCAGCTTTGAGTGATCATTTTTCAGAGGGACATTTACAGCAAAGACAAGTCCAGGTGCAAATGCTGCGGAGCTACTCATCCATTCAGCCATCCCTCTTTTCTTCTGCTGGTTTGTACCATTTTGGGCTACATGGATATTTGGATTAACAGAGATGGGCAATATGGCTGATGGACAGATGTGGGGAGCCACTAGATGGGGCTCCAGGAGGAATAGAGACAGCTGTGGGACCATAGGCAATCCATCAGGATCAAACCGAGTTGTGTGTTTAGTATCCTGGCCTGTGTGGGATCTTTATTGGAAAAGATCAACCATAATAGAGAATGCAGCACCTGTGCTCTCACCACGGGAAGGGAAGGAAGCATGCCTTCCAAGCCAAAATGCACAGTGTTTTACCAGGCAAAAAAACCCCCCAACATTGTATCCCTTCAATTGTAAACTCTGGGTGAATGTGCTTATACATTCAGACCATGAGGCAGATGGTAACAAACCACATGCTTGTGGATTATCCCACTTTTTCCACATTTGCATTCTCAAAACCACTTTTGGTGCCCGTGGTTTAACCTCTGTTTCCATAACTTCTGTTTATGAGTTGAATGGTCACATGTCATCATGTTGAGTGGGAAAGTGTGTTCAGGGGATAAGGAGGTAGAAGTGGTTCCATATGGTGAAAGAAGAGACTATGCCAAAGTATTAAAAAAATATAGAAAGAGGGAAAAGCAAGAGTAAAATCTTTTTAGATCAGGAATCTAAAATGCTTGTGGCCTCCTAGGAAGAAAACAGTTGTCTGCGCCTGAAAGGGAAATTTATGATTCGAAATGCTGATAATGTAAATTTCAGTGTTTGGAGAAGGGTGAATGTTAAACAGGTTTACCTTTCTGTGCTCTAGGCATGGTTCAGGCTGAAGGCTGAAAGACTCCAGTCAGAGGCCACTGAGACACTGTGAAACTACCAGCTTCAGTTCTTCCAATTTTAGTCTATTGATCAGAATGGAAAAAAAAACCAACCCAACACCCCCCCCAAACAAACAAACAAACAAATACAAAACAAAACAAAATAGAACAAAACAAAAAACACCAACAAAAAAAAACCCAAAAAAACCCAAACAAACAATCAAACAAAACTCAAAAAACCAAAACCCAACAAAAAACAACCAACAAAAAACCACCAAAAAACACATTAAAAAATTAGCTCTGTTCACAATAGTATTATGAAGTTGCTGGCATGGTATTAAATACATGCTTGTGGTTTCCTGAGAAAATTCTGCTAGCAAAGGAGTCCTTATGCCTCAGGGAAAGGCGAACAAAACACAACAGATGCCCTCTATTGAGAGTATAGCAAGGGTCAAATTTATTAAAATAGTGGATAGTAAATGAAATACCACAAAACTATGAAAAAAACCAAAAAACCCCAAACTAATGAGAAATGGTCTTTTTTTTTTTTTTTTCCCTCTCTTTTTTTAATATATCTGATGTTTTAATAAAAAGCAGAAAACAGTATAAAAATACCTTATTCATGGGCAGGAATTTAATATTCTCTCTCCTGGTAAGACAAATTTCAGAACCCCTTTTGCCACCGTAATAGATTACCAGTTCTGGTAGCTTTATTTAGAAAGACCAACCCAAGAATCATGACTGGAAATTCAAACCCAAATCATACTTCTTGGTAAAGGAAAGGATATTTCAATTACCAAAAGTGGCTGAGGTAACCAAATTTTTATTAAGTGCCATGAAGCAATCTGAGAAATCAAGATTTTTAGAAGTAAGGACCCTTCTAAAAATCAAGTCTCTAACAGATTTCCAGCTGGGCATGCAAAAAGCAAAGCATTTCTGAATATTCAGGTCAAAGGAAAGGACTTTGGTTTTGAGAACCAATTATGTAATCATAAGCCAGTCTCAAAACAGGGTTGAAAGGCCAGATCAGCTGGCATTTATACAGTTAATTATTGGTGGTCCTAAGGGTTGCAGTCTTGAGTTGGGAGTGGTTTCAGAAGTGAGACTAAGAAAACCTGCTTGTGGTTCCAAAGCACTTAACTCTGCCTTCAAGGGGAAGCAGACTTTGCAATAGTCTTTGCCAGTACAGCAGATGATGCATTGACATTGAGATGAAATTCCAATTTCTCCTTGCCATCAGCTTCAGTGTGGCCAGGATTCAAACCCAGTTATTTTAGGGACACATCCAATACTCATTTTATCAACTCAAAGACTTCCATTGACTTAAATGGGAGATGGATCTCAGTCTCAGAAGTCGGTTAACTCACAATGGCAGCTCAGGAAAAAGTGTGCCACTTCATTAATTCAGAAGTGGAAGTAGAATGGATTAGACTGGAAATGGGGGAGAAAGCAGAATGACACTCACAGGTCCAGACTACTCCAGTTATCCCCGGGGTGGCAAACCCAAACCTGCTTCATACCCACGAAAAAGAATTGGATTTCTCTCAGCAGGCCTGAAACTTTCGCTGAGGCGGGTTTAAACCTGCAAATTGTGGAGAAACACTTTCTATCCAACAAGACATCCTATTACAGACCTGTTCTATATTCTGTAAAGCTGGTGGTGTGTGGCTTTCAGTTGACTTCCTCCCCACACACTTTGCTGCCAAGTCAGAAAGACGAAAAATCATATATACTTGCATTCACCAAATGATCTCCAAAGCAACTTAATACTGGTTCAAGTCTTCCTTGTCTTATAAATCAGATTCTTTCTGTAGATTGTTTACCTACCACTTCTAGTGTGTCTCCAATAAATTAAATCCTGCTGAAGTGGTAAAATATACGAAAGATATACTGAATGGTCTGCAGGCTGTACAGTGGAGCCATTATTTTAAGAGGAAGTAGGAACGGCAATCATAAAATTTTGAAAAATTATGCAATAACTTTGTAGTTATTGCCCATCTGTATTCATTACAATGATCTACTTCACAGGCATATAAATAGAACTGGCAACTAAAAGATGTGCTGTTTGCCTCTAGACATGGCACTAGACTTCAGCAAATGAAATTCAACTGAAGACTTTAGAAAAAGTGCTGTAAGTGTTCATCCACAGATGGAATCTAATCACCCATCTCCCCCCACTTCCTCTCCCCCTGTCTCTGCTCCCCATTTTACATTCCTCCATGCTTGTTCTTACCCCCAGTCAGGACACCTTGGTAAGAAAGATGACAAAATTTAATTGCTTCATTTGTAGGGCAACCCTGATGCACTACATGACTTCATTCTCACAAGGCAACAAGTCCCATAAATCACACCTACTGAGTGCACCCATTAGAGCTCCAGTATGACAACTTTATGCCTAATACTCTCCAAACAAGGACCACACAAAACTAAGACTGTAAAATTACTGTTGACTCACAGCAGCTTTTATAACATGCACTCGGCTCAAAAAAGACTTAACTTATATGGGGTTTAATCATACTTGGGCATAGGAGACCTCTCACTGATTCAAGACAACATATGTTTAAAAAAGAAGAAAAGGCAGAATGTATTTGGCTTAGCTCTTTCCCTTAGCAGTTCCCACAGAGAAATACGTCAGATTAATGGAAAATGACTGCTTTAGTTTGTAATGAAAGAGGATTCTGAGAAGTGTTTCTTCCTAAAACTGCGGGGGAAATGGTGTTTTATGCCACCATGGGTTGGGAAAGGTGTGGGAAAGGTGCTGTTTCTGGGCTAGATGCTTCACTGGTGTATATCTGCACAAAGCTGTGGAGGCAGCTGGAGCTACACACCCTTCTCAGGAGTCCCAGTGCCACCAGGTGATGTGGCTTAATCCCAGCTGGCAGCTCAGCCCCACGCAGCCACCGCTCCCTCCCACTCCCCCGGGGTGGGGGACACACTCAGAAGAGCAAAAGTGAGAGACCTCCTGTGCTGAGATAAAGACAGTTTAATAGGTAAAACAAAAGCTGTACACAGAAGCAAAGCAAACCAAGGAATTAATTTCCCACTTGCCATGGGCAGGCAGATGTTCAGCCATCCCCAAGAAAGCAGGGTTCCAGCACTCGCAATGGTGACTTGGGAAGACAAGCTCAATCAAGACTCGTACCCCTGTACCTGCTTCTTCTCTCAGCTCTATATGCTGAGCAAAATGCCATGTGGTCTGGAATGTCCTTCTGGGCCATTGGGAACAGCTGTTCCAGCTATGTTCTCTCCTAGCTCCTTGTGCAGCCTCAGCCTCCTTGCTGGTGGCATGCAATGAGATGCAGTAAAAGCCTTGACACTGTACAAGCTCTGCTCACCAATAATGAAAACATCCCTGAGTTACCAAACCTGTTTCAAGCACAAGTCCAAAACACAGCCCCACACCAGCTACGATGAAAAAAATTGAGTCTGTCCCAACCAAAACCAACACAAGGGGTACATCCTGCCCCAAAAATATTTGCCCCATCAGGCCAGTGGGCAACCTCCACTGTAATGGCCCCACTCATCCCGACTGCATGGACACAATTGCATTGTGAAGCTGCAGCAGTGTGCTAACAGCAGAGAGGAGTGAGCCCTGGCTGGGGGGACTGACTGATGCTATCCACACAGTTGGAGAAAGATCTGGCCTGAAGCCCTGGATATTCAAAAATATCCCTTCCGAGCCGCCCCGCGAAGCCAGGAGCCTCTGGAGCAGGGGCTGTCACTGCAGGCTCCTGCATGAACAAAGGGTGCCTGTGAGTGTATCCAAGGATTTCCATGCGCTTCAGAGCAGGGCTCCCATTGCTTCCCTCCAACAATGTGACATGCATCACTGCATTTCACTGAGAATCTCTTATTTCTTTGCACAATAATGTTTTTTTTCTCCACCCTCCCTACGGCTACAAAGGAGACGGAGGGGGTGAATCTTACATTCTGTCCAACTGACTTCCTTGCATTTGGAAGGCAAAACCAAGAAGTTTATATAATCAGGCTAACATGCAAACCAATTGAAATTACAATGGTATGTTAGAGTATATTCCTTAAGTACTCAAACCACAGTGAAAAAAATCTCTTCCACTGAACTACAAGGGACTGACTGAAACCCGCAAAAGCTGGGAAACATGGTAAGGTCTGACTGAAGGCTTGTCCTTACTTCACCCCTGAGGAAAAGAGTAGAGAATAGAGATAATACTGGCTGCTTTTTGGTGGGCCCCGAACACACAGTGAATTCCCACAAAATAAGTAGGAGGCTTGCCACCATATCCTCCCTCCCATTCCCACACAACCAGAAGTCTAACTCACAGGCTTGCAGGGCAGCTGCTTTCTCTCTGCCCAGGACTTCGTTGTCACAGGCATCAGTCTTGGCTCTGCTTCCCTGTCTTATAAGTTTCCAGTTAGCACCTGCTATGCTTTTCTCACTCCCTGCCCTTGCCAAAAAAGGTTTTGATAGCAGCAACTCCAAAGAAAACAACACCAAAAAAAGTGCAAGGAGAACATCTCTGGATTCCTGGTTTCCTATGGATTCTTACCCAGTCCCCAAATGCCCCATTCCCACCATCTTTATCCCATCCACAGCATCATTCCTGCTTCCCTTCTCTGTGGTGGCACACTATATGTCTTAGCAATAGGTTGGGGCAGTGGTCCCAGCTGTTTTAGGGCAGTGCATGTGCTGCCTGCTCGGCTGGTTGCTGCTTTTTTTGATGAACAAGGAACTTAGCTAAAATTGCCATTTCCTCAGTTAAAGAACTGTTCTGAATCTTCTTTCTCCATCCCACTGCTCCTTCTCATGAAAATTCACATGCACCCATCTTCACTTTCATGTCACTGCCAGACTGAGCAGAAATGAGTAGTGAGTTCAGAAGTTACCGTGAGGGGTGGATGAACACACTGTACGCTCACACAAACATTATTTCTGTTGGAAACCAACCTAAAAATAACCCCATCACAGAAGTCTTTAAGACCAATATTACATGAACCAAAACTGTAGAGTTATGCACAGATGCCTCTGCAGACACAGTGTCTTTTGTTTTGGTCTAAGATTTGCATAACTAAAGCTACTCACCTGTGCAAGCCTCACCAAAGTGTCCCTGAGTCTTCTGAGGTAGCTACCAGGGTGACCAGTGAAGGAGGGATGAGATTACTTTGGGTTTTCCATCTAAAAATACATTAATGTGTACACACGTATGAATCATGTACATGCACACTAGGGCCCTCCTTATTTCTTCATAATTGCAGGTTCCAAGCTCTTCAACATTTTTTGTAGTTTTTTTTACAAACCATATTTTCTAAGGTATTAAAGTACTTTTATTTCTGTTTTTCAGTTGAAGAGCTGAAAACTTTTGACGATAAGGATCCTAATAAAGTAACCAGTTTCTTTGGCTTTAAGGAACATTTAATTACTTATGTACATCTGAGAAATTAGCACTATGGGCCTCAACCAAGGACTAAGGAGAAATTCATAGAAAAGAAAGGAGTTGGATGTAGTTCCAGATCCCAGATGAATGCCCTAGTTCCATCGTCTTCCATCCATCCTTTAATGAATTACAAAACAATCAACTGAGAGTGAAAAGAAAAACCCAACCCAAAATATATAGGAAAATGAGATAAAATAAAGAAAGGCTCCCTTTTTACTTGTACAGTTTTCCAGCTCTTTGTTACATTTAGTCTAGACTCAGCTGTATTCTGAGGACACTTTAAATCACCCTAGTAAATCTGAGAGGTCTTGAATAAGACAAAGTAAAGAGGTCTTGGAGAAGACAAAATCTCTTTCTGCCTTCTCAACCCCTCCCACTATTTAAAAGTTACTTTAGTCTAATGAAAATCAGATTATAAGTCTCCATAAAACCCACAGATTAACATCATTGGAATATGATTTTTTCTATGATGCTATCTTCTGAAGGAGAGGCAACATGCGGTACAGATGGAAGCAGCTTCAAACTGTGCTTGAAGCTGCGGGAACAAAAGTCTCCCTGCAAACAAAAAAATCATAAATTAAATTTAAGAAGCAATATTTCACTTTCTTTATGGGTTGGCATGAGCCTGCAGGCCCACGGTTTGAGACATTAAAACCATGGGTGCACCCCATGAAAGACAACCCAAAAGTTCTGACACTGAAGCATAATGGTTAGGGCTGCTCAAATATTTCATCTGTTTTTCTCTTTTTTTTAAATGAGTACATCAAAAATACATGAGGTTTTTTTGTGGTTTCTTCTTTTTTTCCCCTCAGAGAAATAGAGGGTATTGTTTAGCTGCTAGACAACAGAGCTAGGAAACCTAAGGACACATGGAATAAATAATACAGAAATTGGTATAAAGCCCCTTATATCACATGTGGTCTTATCTGTAATCAGCTCTGCCTCAAAAAAAGAGGTAGTTTCTAGGTTTGGAAAACTAGTGAAAAAGAAAGGAATTCTTCATTTTAGAGAAGAAGTAAATACCAAGGGACTAGAGACTATACAATATCACAGCAGTTTCGGAAAGTGAGAACAGTCACATTCAGGGAAGTTAAAGGGCAAGTCACTTACATATGGTGAAAATAAACACATTTTAGCAGAACATGTGACTATGTGCTTGAAACAAAGAATTTAGGAAGATGCAAACAAGTTATACATTTATATATTATGAATAACAACCCTCTCACTGTTATTTATGCATAAAAGGGTTGACAGTATAATTATTTGGATTAGAGAGCTGGATAAACATGATTAGTTTTTCACATGTTTGGAGGATTTAAAAGTCACAAGAGACACTCCTGCACAGTGTCGCTTATTGTCACTCCAATCCCCTCACACTAAACCCAGACACTTGAGCTGCAAAATTCCTGGTCCCAAGAGAATATTCTGAACATGGTGAGGGGAGAGCAGGAGAGACAGAATTGCCACCAGTGCCTGAGGCAGGCCCTTGCAAAGACAAGGAGGGGAGGACTGCAACTCTTATAAAGGTGTGGCTGAAGTGCCAAACCACAAATTTGGAGTAATGAGCTTCAATCTTTTTGAGTGTTTGCCCTTAAAAATGTTCACGTAAAGGGGACTGGGGAAAGACATGTACCAGAAATACATTATTTGCCAAAAGCTCAGTGCTTACTGGGATCTTAGGAGAGTTCTCAAGAAAAGCACATCCTGCAGGGATTTGATGCTGACTGGTTTTTTTTGTGTACCATACTCAGATCTTCTGGGAGATGAGAAACAATGCTTCACATGAAGCTTGCTTAAGATTCTGCTTTCTCCCTGCATCCTGCTCCACTTCTTGCATATGTTCTGTAGCTTCAGCTGGTATTTTTAACTCTGCTGTTAATTAAACCCGGAAAAGAGGGAAGAAACCACCAGTAATCCAGGGCTCTTATGTAGAGAGGAGGAAGCACTCCAGAGTACTTGCCATGATGCAGATGAATGTATAAATAAATGTGCCATGCCACTGTTGTTGAAAGTTTATTAAACCAGATTCCTAAATCCCAAGCCTGGCTGAAAAACAGTTTTCTCCTAAAAGTTCTTTTAATACTATATTTGTGTATCAACGTTACTGCCTTTTCTGTTTGAGCCTTTTGAAGTAATTTTTTCACGCTTTTTCTTTTTTTTTTTTGGATGAAGAACATTGAATACCTACTCATGTATGTAGCAACATATAACAACAACAAAAAACCAACAACAGAACAGGATGCTGGAAGCAGCATTCTTGCCTAATTCCTCTAAAACAGGAACTCTTCTCTGAGTGTCTGAGACTGCACTTTCAGAGGCCGAAGCCCTTTCCATCCATCAAGGAGTACATCAAAAAAGCAAGGGAGATACATTATTTGTCACAGTACACCCTCTTGAAGTTAATTTTGTACTACTTAAAACACTATTTATTGAAAATATTTGTTATTTACTATTTAAACCAGTTTTCCATCAATCATAGAACTGTGAAATGGTTTGGGACCTTGAAGATCATGTCGTTCCAACCCCCCTGCCATGGGCAGGGACAGTTTCCACTAGGACCTTGATGTACCTTGCAAATTCTAGAAAATTCTTTTATTGCCTATATCACACTTCTGTTGTTTCGAATGCTCAGTTTATCAGCAACTTGTATTTTGATGAATCGTCATAAACAGCACTTGCTTAAAAGAAATTTTGGGAAACACGGCTTGTATGTGAGACAACTTCAGCAACTGGTCTTACCAGTTAGGAGGTGAAATTCTCCACTTCTTTTATAACACCTGAGTTGTATTAAATTTTTAGTTTCTATAGGAGGCTACAGTGGATTTATGTAACATCTTTGATCTTGAGCTTCTGCTCTGAAGAAGCTAGAAGTTCTTTATAAGAAAAGAACTTACTGACAAAATCCTCTCAAATTAAATTTCTCTGCACGTACACANCATCCATCAAGGAGTACATCAAAAAAGCAAGGGAGATACATTATTTGTCACAGTACACCCTCTTGAAGTTAATTTTGTACTACTTAAAACACTATTTATTGAAAATATTTGTTATTTACTATTTAAACCAGTTTTCCATCAATCATAGAACTGTGAAATGGTTTGGGACCTTGAAGATCATGTCGTTCCAACCCCCCTGCCATGGGCAGGGACAGTTTCCACTAGGACCTTGATGTACCTTGCAAATTCTAGAAAATTCTTTTATTGCCTATATCACACTTCTGTTGTTTCGAATGCTCAGTTTATCAGCAACTTGTATTTTGATGAATCGTCATAAACAGCACTTGCTTAAAAGAAATTTTGGGAAACACGGCTTGTATGTGAGACAACTTCAGCAACTGGTCTTACCAGTTAGGAGGTGAAATTCTCCACTTCTTTTATAACACCAGAGTTGTATTAAATTTTTAGTTTCTATAGGAGGCAACAGTGGATTTATGTAACATCTTTGATCTTGAGCTTCTGCTCTGAAGAAGCTAGAAGTTCTTTATAAGAAAAGAACTTACTGACAAAATCCTCTCAAATTAAATTTCTCTGCACGTACACATGTATGTAAGCACGGTATAGGGTTTTCAAGCTGCATAGGACTTGTATTAATTAGATTGTATTAGATTAATTAATTAGATTTTGTTAAGTCTGTCAAGAACTTCCTAGGGGTCTAGTTTCCATTGTTTGGTATGGAATAATGAAAGTCATACCAGTGTGGACAGCTATGGCCTTGGGGTTGTACGGAGAAAGAGATTACAAGAATACTTATTGAAAACTGTTACAAAATTAATATAATATTGGATCCATTAGAAAATCACATCTAAAGTAGAAGAAAATACTTGTGGGTATTTGTTAAGGATTTCCACACAAATTTTAGAAACAGGAAAGAGAAAATAATGGAACTGTAAGATTTGCAGGATGTAATAAATATATGGAATAATTCGTGTAGATTTTAGAATTTAGATGTAGAAACATGAAGTTCAAGCCTGCAGCCCAAGCACACTGGATCCTACAGAACAATAGGCTCTAATCACCCAAGCCGACAAGCATTGTCCACGCCCGAACACAGCTAAAGCGGCCATCTGCTCAGTAATTAGATCAACTCCTCGCAGCAAGGCGGTTCCATCACTTCTGAAACCCCTGAAAAGAAATTCCCTGCAGGCGGGTATCGGACTGAGAGTTCTAAGAATCAGACTGTACTCTGAAACTGCACGTCCGCGCACACCCATCACACACAGGCTGCAGGACCGGATGAGGGCATTCAGAACTCTAAGCCACGAGATCTAGAGGAAATATCTGCTCTTTCAGAGAAATTAACCAAGAACTATACCCGCATTCAGTCTACCTTCGCAAACAATAAACTATGTGAAGAAAAAGACATTTGAAATTAAAATGAACTCGGTTACATCATTGCAACTAAAACTGTATTTAAAATGCGGCACAGGCTGTGTGACTTCGGTGAGCTATCGGAATCCATGCTTTACGCTGGTCTCTGAGAAACACCCCACCGATTCCCGGGCTCGGTGCTGCATTTATTGATTATTACCAAATTGATTATTGTGGCTGAACTAAATTTAATGTTGTCATAATAAATCATTACTATTATTATGATGACTCGGCTAGTTCATTTATAACAAGGATGACTGAATGGACTGTGCAGAATACATCCCTTCTGAGGAGCACAGCAGGCTTTTAACTGCACTGCCCAGGCCAGTTGTCTCCTAGCACAACTTCCCAGCTGACAATGAGATGAATTAGGTGAAAGCCAAAATTTATTAGTAGGTAAGAGTGAAAAACTGTTGGTTTCGTCCATGGAGAAGTGGTTTTCACATTTGAACCATTGTATCGGACTTACAGGGAAAGGTTTTGGTAGTGAGGGGAGTATAGGGGTGGCTTCTATGGGAAGCTATTGGAAGCTTCCCTTCTGTCTGACAGAGCAAATTCCAGCTGGCTCCAGGTTAGACCCACTGCTGGCCAAGGCTGAATTCAGCAGGGATGGNTCTCCTGAGGAGAGAGGAGTGGCAGAGACAACGTGTGATGGACTGACCACACCATTCTTTCCTTATCTCCCTGCACCACTGTACAGGAGAAAGTAGAGGAAATTGGGAGTGAAGTTGAGCCTGGGAAGAAGGGAGGGGTGAAAGGAAGATGGTTTTAAGATTTGTGTTTGTTGCTTATTGTGCTTCTCTGATTCAATTGGTCATAAATTAAACTATTTTCTTCCTCCAGGTCCAGTCTGTTTTGCCCATGATGTTAATTAGTGAGTGATCCTTCCCTGCCCATGAGCCCTTCATTGTTTTCTTTCCTCTGCCCAGCTGAGGAGAGAGAAATGATGGACCAACTTTGGTGGCATGTAGACACCTGGCGTGTAGACAGGGTCAACCCACCACAATCATTTTCTCTGTGTTTGTGAGATTCCTAATGAGAAGCTCAGAGCCATGTTACCCTGTGGGAAGGGATGTTGGTTCCCCATTGTATTCAGTGGAAAATTTACAGCAAGGCTTGCCCATTTTCCCCTTGATGTGCATTATGACCTCATGACACTCTGGAATGAGCCTTCCCTGACCCTGCCTAACCAGTTTTGTGGCATGCAAGGGCTGTGTTATTCTCCTTGGAGTGCTATTGGGCAGCCCAGTAACGAGCCGTGGATAGGGCCCCTTAGCAAGTCTGTCTTCCTAGACTGCTTGGAAATGTCCTTTATTTCTGACACACTCCACCCCTCCTGCCTGCCCTGGCTTTGTTGGCCCTTCCATCTGAAACAAAAAAGTCCTCTCACTTGCTTTGCTCTGGTAGTCACTAAAAAGTTAGAGTCAGAAAACCAAGACTGAGCTGCATCTGAGAAGCCATTACTAAAAAAAAGCTCCAAACTCCATCTGCATCTGGCAAGTTTCGCCTCATTGACAATGAAGTGCAGAGAGGTACAAATGCCCCTTGGAGCAGCATATCCTCTCACTCTTCCAGCAAGGGGTTGCAGGACAGTGAGAAAAGTAACTAGAATTTAACCCTGGTATTGTGAGAACCATCCTTTGAAGTCTAAGAGGGCATGTTTGAAGAGGGGAAAAGGTTCTGGCAGGCAAGCTTTAGGTAGGGGTAAGTTTGTAAAACCTCATGAATAGCCCTGTAGCCAGACTGGTGAAGATTTAAAAAGAGGGAGAAAAAAACATTTGCAGTAAACAGCTATCAAAGTTTGAAAAGGTCCAATTACTTTCAAGACTGATAGGCTTTTTTAATTCTCAGTCATATCGGTGGTAGTAGGGCTGCAGAATATGTCCCTATGTGGGTAATAGCCTTTTTAGTTCCCAGTGTTTTTTAGGGGAATTGAAGAGGTTGGTCTTTCCATCCCTGTGTAAAACCATGTTTCATCCATCATGTCAAGAGCATCATAATAATAAATATACCACCATGGCTGGTGTTTTCCACTTAATTTGGCAAGTGTACTTAGAAAGAAATGAAATGAAAATTTCAGGAATTTCCAATTGGGCTTGAAAGTTGTGAAAGAAGAGTGATGACTGCTATCAATGCAAAGAGTTATGAGCTGCCTGGTTCTTCTGTTTTATGGAACAGCTTAGCCATAGCACAGGACCTACTTCACTGCCACTGTGGCCTGGTCCTGGCCATGGCCTTAATTTTTCTGAGGATGTTATTCATAAATGTTCTCTTAATCAAGCTCAGGCCCAGAATTTTACTGTAGAGGCCAAACTAATTGCCAGGATACACGAGAAGCCAAACCCTAGAAGGTAAAACTAAAATTTGTGTGTCCTGGCTCAGAGAACCACTATGTTTCAAACCTGAAATAAAAAGCGGGTTTTTACATTTCTTAAATAGTTGATTTTTCCTCTTCAACAATTAGAACTCTGTGCTCCTCAAAGAATTCACGCTGATTAAGTACATATCCTTAATTTTTTAATTTGACCAAGACAAAAAATCTTTCTTTTATTTTTTTTTAAGAGAAAAAAGTAAGGATTTATTCCAAAATGATCCCTGGCTAGTGTGCATGGTTACCACAGTGAAAGAGACAGCAGTTTTCTGGGTGGAATGGCATTGCCCTGGGTGCCAAGACCCACATGGAAGTTATGCCAAGGATCATGAAGATTTTTATGTCTCTCCTGCCATCATAAACACAAATGTTATATCTTTCAACTAGGCAGCTGGAATGTACCCCATTGATTACACCCTTTAATTGAGAAAGGGAGAGATGAATGATTTTCTGTATTCTTTTCACACGTAAAAGCTTCTAGAGGATTAGCAATATCTTGGTTTTTGATCAAAATACAGGCTCCAACACAAAATTCTGTAAGATTTCATTATATCTTAATATTCTGTTCATAGTATCATGAAACTCTTACACTGGAATAGTCTCATTCATCCTTAAGGAACTGAAATGCTAGTCAAAAAGTGACGTAACATCCATGGTGGGGTCTTTCAGTTCTAAATCTGCTAGCTCTCACTTCTGTGACAGTGGGAAACACTTTACTTCGTCATCCTCAATCACATGTGTAAGAAGGAGTCAGATGAGGAGACATGAAGTGCATTGCCTGGACGGAGAAGCTGATGAACCAGAAAGCCTTCTCCTCTCTGTATCGTCGCTTGGTTTCATAAGAAAAGGCCACAGCTCCCAGCAGACCATGCCCAGTTTAACACCTTCCAAATTTTGGCCCTAATCCTACAGATTCAACTTTCTAGCTTGGTCTCACACCCGTCTTATCACTTTGGACTTTTTGACCAGTATGAGCCATGAGAGTGTGTGGGATTTTGTGACCTTCAATAAATGAATGCTACTGATGCCATAGGAATCCTAACCTGTCATCAGGAAAGACACACAACCCAACAAACAACTAGGCAGATACATTAGATAGGTATTGTCATCCTAAAGGAAATATTCCTTCCCACACCCTTCTTCCACAAGGTAAACTTGAAATATTTCAGTTGTCCTCTGGAGCTCTGAAGAAGATTCTTCTGTTCTGTGCAGATAATTCAGGGCTCTAATGGTGGGGTCATATGAGGGAAAGCAAAAGATTGCAGTCAATGAAGAAAAAAGCTGTTAAGAAACCCTCACCAAAACACAGCAGAGAGGAACAAAAAGCACTAATTCTATTTCCTTTAATGTCAGAGCCAAAAGGAATTTTGCCACAGACTTGACTAAGAACTGTTGAATGTAGAAACATGCTCTCATCAGCAATTCTTAATTTATCCTTGCCTGTATTCCAGAGCAGTAATTTAAAATTTTGACACTAGCTGCAAGATTGGATATGATTTGAGGATCAGGAGCCATTTGCAGAAGGCATGAATTAGACTTCCTGTATGTCAGGAGCAGGCTTTGTTGGGATTAGATCCAAAGCATTCATGCTGGAGGTTAGGTTCTTCTACAGAAAAATCCACTCAAGGCACCACTGCTTTTCAATGCCCTCTCTATCTTAAGAAGTGGTGTCCAAACTTAAAATATAAGTTTTGCAGTGATCTTAGATAGATGAGCCTTAACATTGCAGATACTCTTCCCACAAAGTGTCTACAGATAACCAAAGATTAGTTTTAGAGCTTTAAACCATGGTCACATCTTGGCAGCACAGACAGGCTTTTTTCTTTCTGCCCTTATGTTGCCACCTCAAACCCGCTCTCCCACTACTGCAGGGTCATATTGAAACTGAGGAACCAAATTAAGGAAAGCTGTGGATTGAAAATGACCCATCGGGGAAAATAAGAGTTGACTGGAAAGGATAAATCAATGAAGTCCACAAGTAATTGTTGCCAGAACGATAGACAGGGCAGTCAGGGAACGGAAATGAGCAGCTGGTGTTGGAAGGAAGGGCATGGAATGGCTTAAACTGATTTTCTCAATGAGAAAAATGTCTGTGGAACTGCGATGTGACACAGTGTAAACATCACTGACTTCAAAGCTTTCGGCTTTGGGCACTATTTTCAAAATAAAGCCACAGGTCCTTGTTTTCTTGAGAGGGTCAGAAGTGTTACTCATTTGCCACAGAAGTAAAAGTATAGATTTTAGCTCAGTATGCAAATTGAAACAAACCTTTTAAACACTCATTTTCTCTCTTTCCATTTTTCATGATAGAATATCACAGGATCATAGAATGTCCTGAACTGGAGAGGACCCACAGGGATCATCAAAAGATGCCTCAGGACAGCTTACAAAATTCTCATCTCTGTTTTAATTCAAAACATTTGTGAGTATCCTCAGTAGACTGGTACTGTTGCGGAACATTGTGTGCAATATAGATAATTTCCATGTACACTTACAACATTAGGCACTACAGGCTGCCTGGTTGAATGGAAAATTGAAAAGTCACATTTCTTTTGGCTACACAGTGAAACGTTACTGTGGACAGCTCAGAATTCAAACTGGTAAAAAGAATGTGTTTTCCATGAGAATTCTGCTAGGAAAGCTCAACCATTCAGTAAAAGTGTACAATGAGGGACATGAAATGCACTTTTGAAGTTAGATGGATAGCTGTATGACAGATAAAGTTTTGTTTTATTCATTCAAGTCTATAAACTTACATGATGTATAATAATAGATGAATAGGAGAAACATTGTGTTGTTGTTCCAGATAAGCACTCAGAACTGTCAGTTTTTATCCATTTATCTGGATCATGTAGGCATGGAAAAGCTGGGTGAGATCAGGGAAGAGAAGAGGAAAACTCATGAGAAAAGGGCTGCAAGGATCGCTGCTTAGAGTGTTTTGGCAGTTTCTCAACCCAGAAGCACACAGCAAATGAAAACCAGCAATAACAAACTCCAGATACTGTTGGGAATTAACCAGACTGCCAAGAACAGGGCAGTTTCTGGGACCCTACGCACAGATAGAGAGGGCTGGTGGCATGCCATCCCCCACTCAGTTGCTGGTATAATTGTACAGGGATGGTGTTTACTGCTGACTCACGCTGGCACACAAACCTTATTTATTCCAAGCATGATACAAGAGGGCTTGGAGTGTGCTGGCGGCAGCAGAGGAATCCCCCAGAGAGAGCTCCAAGAACAATTAAGCTGGAGAAGAATAGCTGGACTCTGTCCTTACTGTGTCTATTGAAATTACAGAAGTGAGGGGGTTTGCCTCAACCTGCAGCACGTAGAGTCTGTTCAGAAAAGGGTGGGGACTTCAGCTGCTTACAAACACTTTCCTGACCTGTATCACTCATTTTTAGCAAACAGATTAATGATTTTCAAAAGCAGAGCCTGCTTGTTTGTTGTCTACTCTAACCTTTTGCATCATGCCAGCGCTGATTTTATTAGTTTCGGTTGCTCTCCCTCTGACACATTCTCTTGTTATGTTGGAAAGGGAACTCTGAACACAGACATTCTCATATGTTTTTTGTTTTACATTTGTCCTGCATGGAGTAGAAATTATTACAAGAACTATAGGACAAAGAAACTCGGAGTCTGAGGGTGTCTTGTGGCAACCTGGTAACCTTCCAGTTTGGTCCTCAGGATCTGCTGTTGATCTCTTGATAAGAATCCTCCACAGATGGAGCTGTCATGAAAGGAATTTTTCCTTACATTGTGTCTTATGATCTAGAATGACACAGGTTGGCACAGCCCCAGTAATTCTGATGGAGCTAAGCAGTCAGTAGCAGTGGAGGAGCCCAGTGGATTTTCAAGGAGTACATTAAAAATACGCCCTCCTAATAACAAGGTGAGGTCATATGTTGGCATAGTCTCAGAAAGTAAAGGATCTAAAAGACCAAGCTGATGTGTTGCACCATGATAAAATGAATAATAGAATGCTCTGTGTAGTGCAGAGAGAGGAAAAACACACACTCCTCCACACCAAAAAATGGACAGACCTCCACCAGCCAGCTGAGTGCTCTTCTGCCTCTTCACCAAACATCACCAGCAGCCAGAGCTCTAGGTCTCAGGGATCAGCAACACTAGGGCTGCTCTGTGAGGCAGAACAAGCCTGGAACCAGGGACAACCCCAGCTCAGGCAGTGATGGTGCCTGCACCCCCTCAGGACACACCTCCAGAGGTCTGAGCCACCTGGCCAGAGCAGGGTGCTCATAACAGCGTCTGTCAGTCCTGGCTGGGGATGAGCAGATGGAGCAGCCCTGGGAGAAGGTCCTGGGGGTGCTGGTGGGTGAGAGCTGGCCCTGCCCTGGCCCAGAACCCCCCACGCCCTGGGCTGATCCCCCAGTGTGGGCAGCAGGAAATGGGGGATTCTGCCCCTCTGCCCTGCTCAGGTGAGACCCCACCTGCAGAGCTGCATCCAGCCCTGAGCCCAGCACAGCAAGGACAGGGAGCTGCTGGAGCCAGGCCAGAGGAGGACATGAAGATGATCACTGGGATGGAGCAGCTGCGCTGTGAGGAAAGGCTGGGACAATTAGGGTCAATCAACCTGGAGAAGAAAATGACTCAGTATGACCTGATTTTGGCCTTCTTCTAAGGGAGCCTGCAAGAAAGATGGAGAGAGACTCTTGACAAGGGCCTGGAGTGACAGGACAAGGAGGAGGGGCTTCAAACTGACCGGTAATAAGTTTATGTTGGATATCAGGAAGAAATTCTTCCCTGTGAGGGTGGTGAGGCCCTGGCACAGGTTTCCCAGAGCAGCTGTGGCTGCCCCAGCCCTGGAAGTGTCCAAGGCCAGGTTGGATGGAGCTCTGAGCAAGCTGGGACAGTGGAAGGTGTCCTTGCCCATGGCAGGGGGTGAAACAGGATGATTTTTAAGATGTCTTCCAACCCAAGCCATTCAGTGATTCCATGATTCTGTCATCCAACCCCAGGCAAAATTAGCAAGACAAGGCCAGCAACAGAAGTGGAGAAAAAGCCTCCTACAACATTCATGTAGAGTCCTTCAGCCAAGTCCTGTGAGCAAGCAGGAACAGCCAGGCCTGGACACATGATGGCACTAGAATTTTAAGTGGAGCTGCTGGGGCAATGGGCAGGAGGAAGATAGGCAGAAGCTTTTGGTGTTTTCAGGGCATGGATACTTGGGTTACAACAGAAGACAAATCTTTGAGAAATTGTGATGGAAATTTAAAGCAAGCTGGCAAAAATATGCTGCTAAAAATTTGTCTCTCTAAAAAGGGCAAGATGTTCTGCTCCTAAGTTTGATGATAGATTCATAGTTTTAAAAAACTTTAAGAAAAATGGTTAATTTGAAAATTTTACATACAGCTAAAATCACATCAGTTTCGGGATATGCACCACACTGCCAAGTCATCAGCACATAAATGGCATGGAACAGTGGACAAGGACTGCACACATTTAGTCTGACCTTCTAGTTTTTTGTGCTTTCACAAGTGAAATAGTCACTTCATGAAATTTTACTATCATTTCTACTATTTAGATCTAAGAGGAAGTGCCTCTCATACTTTTCAACAGGCATTACAGTTTCTTCATATGACAGAACAATGGGCTGCAGCTTCAATGTCATTACCTTTAGATGAAGAAGTTAATTTATTATTAATTCCAGTGCTCTGTCATGGCACAGATATTGACTCTAAGAGTCACTTCGTTTTGAATGAGAAAGATTCTCCTCCATATCATCCTGGAAAGACAAAGTTTTCACATGTATTTCAAGCAAATGGGAACTGTCATCTCTGTTGTTGCTGTAGTACTTTCAAACAAAGACATCAAAATCAAAGGAACAAGGAGAGGGAGAAGAAGAATCTCTTAGCTAGTATTTCTGTACAATATTGATATTAAATTATTCAAAGTGTCCCTCAGAAGAGCTAAATTAAATGATGCATACTGTCTGATGTAAATCCCTGACATATTTTGGAATATCTCTTCTTCTATCAAAATATTGATGTAGTATGGAAGGGGAAAGGGCATTGCTGCTTTTTTTTTTTAATATTAAGGAATTAATTAATAAATTAACTGATTAGAAACTTTTCTAATGAACTGGTGTAATTTCAAACAAAAGTCTGATACTCAACATGATTATTGTTTTGGAGACAGAGTAAATCAGGTGTGGAAACTGTTCTGTAGAGGACATTACGATGACATTTCCTGCCCTATAAGCATCCAGCACTGATGCGTCTCTAGGAGTACTCACAAGCCCACTTGTGATTGTTTTCAAAAGAACCTCTGACAGAATTTTTGTGCTATTTCTAAGCCATCATCAAGCTGTGGCTTTAACCATTCTGTTTATCCTCAGGTGAGATGGGTACATTTCCTTCAACCATACAACATCTGGAAGTTTTCCTCCCTTTGGAATAGTACTGCCCAAACAAATTTCATCTTCATTCAATAAAAAAGACAACATAACAACAATTTGTGGGAAAAGAATAAACCCCATAACAGTATTGGTTTTTATACTTACAGAAAATCACAGCCAATAAACCATGGCAGAATTAGTGATACATGGGTTACATCAGGTTAGCACTTTGGCCAGTTATGTGTGTGACTCCTTCTGCTTGTTCATTGACATAATAATGATCCCTTTGACAGGACCAGAATGCATTTGAAATGTTATAAACACATTGTGTCGTTCTCTACCCACTACACCTGAGACTGTGGTAGTCAAGGTGCCTGCCACAAGCAAGTGTTAAGAGTGGAATTGGTATTTTATCTGAATTCTCCTTCCTGCTGGTGGATTTCTTTACTCCCCTTGTCACTGTACTTTTGTGCTGCCACAAAATCTAGTGTAAGCAAATTGATTTTGTCTCTTAGGAGTGCTTTGGAAATGTCAAACATTCTGCCAGTATAAGGAAAACCACTTCTACCCAACCTCACCTTTACCCCTGTCAAGTCTTTTTCCCCATCTTACTTTGGAATTGTCATGCTTTGCTTCAACAATTGATACGGCCTTGCCAGACACAATGACCAAGATTTCTTTGCCCTTTTTCGCTGCCAGTTGCTGCAGCTGGTTGAATTTTGTACCTCTATTGAATGCCTGGCCTAGAGTCCAAAGACTGGCTGTTATCCCTCCCTTGAGTGGAACAGAGTTAATTACTAGTCCTGCAGAACAACAGGAAACCCACAGATTTTCTTACAGTAAGAAATCATAATAATTTTATCATCTGCGGAAGCTTTTTGAGCCACAGCCATCCAAAAGCAGAATTTTTGATGTAAGTCCACCAGGTATTCACAATTTTAATTTAATTAAAAACTGTAAAAGCTTCTACTCCACTGGCTCTGGGCATGAGAAAATCTAAATTACCCATGCTTTCAAAAGAAAGAAAGATCAAATGAATTTCGGGTTGTCATGGAAGCAGATTGTTGTTCCAGTAGCAGACCTCTGTAGTTGCAGATAATTAACCTTAATTACTCTGACGTACTGTTACCCAAAATATTTGGTTACCTATGATGCTTGCAGTGCATACGTTTGACAATTGTGCTCACTTTGGGCTGTGTGGATTGATAGCTAAACATATTTCACTAGCAGACCTGAGACAGAAATTTGATTGTGCATCATGATAGCAATTTAGCAGCCGTGCTCAGGCTAACCTTCCAACATTGCTGTGTCTGCACACACTGAGCTCTACATGTTGAGGAAAATTATTCAGGAAAAAAAGAGTGGCAGTTTCATTTATTATTCTTAAGGTTTTTTGCCAACAAATATACACCATGCATCACCTAATTCTTCTTTTTTACTAGCCTGGCAGAATGAGGAGGAAAACAAGTTTTTCAAGTTCCAAATACCAACATGAAAAGCCTGGAAATCAACCCCATATTTTACTTCAATACGAAAAAAATCAATTTTGCATTTAAAGAATAGTGGGATAGTGACACAGGAACAACAAACGTCACACTGCTCCCAGCTAAGACTAATAGCTTTCCAGCTGCCATTCTGAAGATCTAACCCTAATTTCTTTCTTCCTTTTCCCCCTTTTATGATACTCCATTTCAAAGGCTGGCACATCAGTCTAAACCTCAAATTTTTATGGCTTGTGCAGAATTGAGATACAACTTTTATGCGAAATAAAGTGGTTTGGAAGAATAAGGTTAGAAGTACAATTTTAGTAATTAATTTCTTTCTTTTTGTGATGAGTGGGATCCAGTAATAGAAAGAGTTTAGAGTTCAGGTCACATTCCTGAGACTGACTTAAGACAAAAAATGGAGCACCTACTGATGCTCATGGGGTATTTTAGGTGCTTGGTCTCTGTTTATATTTTCTCTGCTTTCTAAAGAGCTCCCAGCAGAGACTGAGGTTGTGAGGTTCTGTAATTTGAGCTGAGGATATTACACCCCAGGCCACACTTACCTCTCCACCTGAGGCCTTTATTAAAACTTTTTTGTCTTTTCTTGCAAAATAAGCAGTTCTGAGCCCCTCCTGGTGGGTGCCAAGAT
>VYZR01125131.1:59936-70293 GCA_013400675.1 Oxylabes madagascariensis
CATTATAATGAAAAGATATTAACTTCATGACTTTAGCAGACCCACCTCAAAGAATTTTAAATTAATTTGCCTTCCCTACAGCAAAACCAATGCGTTGCAGTGGATAATTCTCTGTACTTCCTGCAGCTGTTGTGACAAAGCAAATTTTAAAAATGGGGAATGTGCCATAAAGGCCTGGATGGCAGAGGCTACATGGAGTCAGCTGCCTAGCGGGCCTTGGATTTGGCTAACAGAAAGACATCGTGGTTTATTCACTGTGGTTGAGAATGAGTGCATCAGTTTGGTGAGGAGAGTACAGGCCTACATCTTAGCCTTAAAGTCAGACTTCAGATTCCTCATCCCATCTCTGAGTTTCCAAGCTGAAGCGAGAAGCCAAGGTGCAAAACTCCCAGGCAAAGCACTTCTTTGGAAAGCTCTTCCTGCTGAAAGCCTGGTGAGAGAGAGCAATACCCTAAGTCTGTCACTCAGTTAGGGTGCTCTTGATACCTGGACGTAGTTTTAGAAGTGTGCAGTGGGTCTGGTTGGGTTGGGGCTCATAGCTGCCTCTATGGTGCCGCAGCTTGGCTGGGACGCTCACACACTATTGGTAACAAATCAGTGCTTTAGTTCTTGCTGACCAGCCCTTTCCCAGCCTCAAGGCATAGTCTCTCCTCATTCTCCATGTCCAGTGAGGAGGCTGAGGGCACACAGACAAGCAGAAGACCCAAACTGACAGAAGGAATTGTCCATGCTATACAACATAATGTTCAGTAATAAAACAGGGGGGCATTTTTTCCAGCGCACCTGTTGCTCCAAGGCTTTTTGGGTGTGAGACTGTTGGTGGTGACTGCTTTTGCACCACTTGTTTCTTTGTTCACCTTTCCCCTCCACCTTTATTAAGAAATCTGCTTTTCTCTTGACCCACAATATGGGAGTTTGTCCCTTTCCCCCTTCTGATTCTCACCTTCATCCTACTTTGGAGGAGTGAGAGAGACAGGGGGCTTAAACTTCCATCTGAGGTCAATAAGCCCCAAAACACAAAGTTCCTAAAAGCCTTTTTTAATGACATTTCATGAATTGGGTGTGTAAAACCTTGTTTATCAGGGGTTTTTTGTTGATTTAAGGTAAAGTTAGGCAACGAGCAAAATTTCACAGGCCACAAGATGAGAAGTGCTTTAAGAGCATCTGGAGTAATTTAATCAGAAATTTACCTGTCTCTGGATTTTTGAGGCTGTTTAGGAATGATTTCCATGGTGTCATTATTGGTGTTATTGCTATGCATCTTGATGATTTCACAGGCTGACTCACAAATGATAATATTCAGTTCAGAATTCTTCCTCTCATCACAAGCTTGAAATGGTGACATTTCCAAGTTCCTTCAGTTTGAATATACCTCTTGTTGAACTGGACAGCCAAGGCCCTCTTTTGCCTACAGAGCTGGCAAAGCAGGATAACACTCATTCAATTAATCTCTTCTTTCAGTACATTTTGTTGATGACCTAAATGAAGACATTTTAAAGATTGTAGGCCAACCCCATCCATGAGGTGGAAGCGGCTTCCTCACCTGAACTGCCTGAACCAGACTAGAGGTGACCAGTTCCTTACCTCATGGCCAGTCTCACAACTTGTGTGATCCCGTTCAGCTTTCACCCCTTTGATATTAGCAGCATTAACAACAACCTCTCCTCTTTAAACTAGAATTAAAACTTTTATTTTTGTTTTTATTTTATTTTAAGAACAACAAAGCACACGTGCCAGCAGTGGATAAGACACGGGCCAAAGTCTACAGGCTTCTGGCACTGTGGCCCTGCTTCTTCCAGCTGAGGAGTAATAATTTGACACCTCTGAAGCAGCAGGACCTCATACTCTGACAACTGCAGCCTTGTTCTACAGCTCTAAGCCATTCGAACACATGACAAAAATCACAGTCAGCAACATCCATAGTGGATTTTTTTCCCACCTTAGCAGTTCTTTCTCTCCTCTGATGTGGGCTTGGAGATATACTCTGCGGTATCACTGTTAAGCTTTTCATTTATTTTTCCACGCTTACCTACACAGAATGAAACACTCCTTTTTAGACGCCAGTCCAAATTATTCAAGAATACTTTTGACAGCTGCCAAGTAATTTAGAATGATACCTTCTTAACACCTTCTCAAAACAGGCCTGACAACCCTGAAGAGTAAAATTCCCCCACTATTAACCATTCGGTACATACTGAATTTATCAAGGCTGTCACTTTCATTGAAGCAATCTTTTTTTTCTTCTTACTTGGGTGAAGGGGCTTCATGTTTCTCTGGGCTAGAATGCACATTGCTATTTACAAATTATTGTAGTTTTCCTCTGTTTGTCACCATGAAATTCCACAGTTTGGCTGATGGGAAGGGAAATCAATGGGGAGTGTTTTAAAGGATATATTTGCTTTCAGAGAATGCCCCCTTGAAACACTTGATGGGTTCTTCAAAAAACATGCAAGGTACTGAACTGATCAAACTGAAGTCTTGCTTTCAAGAGCCTAATTGCACCACTCTTATACTTACAGTGCAGCAACTACAAATCAATCAGGAGATTTCAAGGTGATTAGTTTAATTCACATTCCTATCTGGGTTACCCCTCATTTTTATTGCATCAATCTAGAGTAATTTACTAGGAAATAAGGCAGGATGCTGGTTGACTTATTTTTCAACCCTGAGAAGTGGTCTATGGGCAGAGCAGGAAAAACCTGCCATGTGTTCAGAATGAAGGCTGTCACGGAGGGTGGCTCACTATCAATGAATATTAATAAAACATGTAACTTCAAATGGAGCCCTCACAACGATCCCGTTAGAGGGCAAGTAGCCAGGAATGCTTTTAGGTATGTGGTCTTCTTTTAGTGCATGTGGCCATGAGCAGAAACCCTTGGGGGCATGAGTATTTGGTTCAGGAAACAACCCCAAACTGGAAAAAAAAAAAAAAAAAGCTGCATCACTTACCTAAAACAATATGCCCCTGTGAAATACATGGATATGTAATACCTAGGCAACATAAACCATGTGTTCATTATTATGGATAAATACATCTCTCAGCAACAGACATTTTAGAAAGTAGATTAAAAAAGAAAGCCCCAAGCAGTGTGTAAAAGAAAGCTAAAATAAAACAAAACCAAACAAAAACCCAGGAAGGACCTGTCAGTGTTGCAGCAATTAAGTCTTCTACTTATCCCTCAGTCCTAAGCCCCTGATGACTATAAGTCCAAGAAGTAGGAAAATTAAGTTTTATATATATATAGTAATGAGGACAAGGGCCAGGCCAGGCAGGCCTAGGTTTAATTTTCAGTGAAGACACTGCTTATTGAGCTGATTTCTTTCCAGAAGGAAGCTGGAAGCTGACGTGGAAGTGTTAGGAGAGCAAGACTGTAGCTCGCACTTCAGGCCGGGCCCTGAGAGCCTCAGATCCTACTCTCTAACAGGCACACGAGCTTTCATTATCACAACCAGAAATGCCCCCAAACCCGGCAGCACTCCCAGGCCACCAGCAATGGCAGCTCCAGAAAGAGCAGAAACAGGAAAATTTGGTGGCTCTGTTTGAACAGACGGGTCAGATAGCTGGTGACTGCCCGTCCCCCTTCCCTGTTCCCTGAGGAGTGGAGCCGTCAGAAATCCTGTTTTGAGCACTTGGAGTGGCACAGGGGCCCGTGAAAAGCTCTGGAGCAGCTGGAGCAGGCTGGCACTCGCCCTTCACGGAGCAGATGAGGCCAAGGAGAGGCGAGGCCTGGGGTCAGCCATTCCACGGGGGAGGCGAGGCCTGGGGTCAGCCATTCCACGGGGGAGGCAGTCCCCTCCTCATTCCGTCCCCAAGCATCGTTTCAGCACAGCACTCGTAGGCACGGTGTGCTCAGATGTTTTGAAGGCACACAGAGATCGTGGTTGTCAGGAAGCTGGGATTTGCTTCCCTTTCTAGTTTCACTCCCAAGATGAAGTTGCGGTACCTAATCGGATTTCTTCTCTCATCCAAGAATCCAAGGGCCAGACTGGAGAGGCTGCTCACCACCACAGGCTCCCAGGAGCACTGCCTGCTTTTCCATTAATCATTGAACTGACAAAACCCAATCCAGACCTTTTATTCTTTCATTATGCCAAATATTTTTTGTTTCGTTCCTTTTCAAACTTCAAATACAAAACCTCAAGGGTACACTCTTTAGAAAAACAAACATTTTTGGTTTTCTTGCATTTGGGCAATAAATGTAGCTCATTCTTCCTATCTACAGACTCCTGTCCTAGTCTATGGCCACTGATTTCAGTAATACAGGGGATAATTTTTTTTTTTTTTACACACATTCTTCTTTATATAGGGATGATTGCTCACACTGCCACACATACACACCAAAACCTGACACAAGGTGGTAGTGGAGAGAAGGGAAAGAGAAGGGTGAAAGCGTGTAGAAGTATTGTAGAGATCAAATATTTTATGTGTTTTCTGTGGGGAAAGCTTCCAGTAGACTGGAAATTAAGAGTCCAGCAATATGAATGTGATATACAACTTTTAAATTAATGTGAAAAGCTTGAAAAGTTTGAACCAGAAAAAATTGCATTGATGAAGAAATAGTATGGGAGTCAATGTTCTGGACATTCCCAAGGAGTGACTTTGGCACAGGATGAGAAGCATGATCTCAGAGAACTAGAAAATTAAATTTAAATCCTTAGAGTTGCAACTGGAATAAGAACTTTATGATCCTAAAGTTGGAATCCCTTTGGTAAAAGAGCATGGATGGAAGAAGAGGGAGAGGGTTGAAAGGATATGCCACACTCAGCAGTAGAAGGGGAGTATCTCATAAGTGCTTTTAGCAGCTCTCCCAAACTAGTCAGCACCTCAGAACAGCTACGTGCTGTCTAAAACTGTGACGTGACATGACAGAGCATATCATCTGCACAGAAATCCAGGGGAATCTGTGTGGAATAGAAGCCTTTGATATTTATAGAACCAAAGAAGGAGTTCAGGAGTAGGGATACTTGAGACTGGTACATTTTGTAGGCTTCCTAAAAAAATATAACAAATGTGAGATCAAGATGTATTATAGAATCATAGGATCATTAAGGTTGGCAAAGACCTCCAAGATCATCATGTCCAACCTTGGATAGAGCACCACCTTGTCAATTAGTCCAGAGCACTGAGTGCCATGTCCAGTTGTTTCTTGAACAATTCCAGGGATGGTGACTTCACCACCACACTGGGCACCTCGTTCATCCTGTGTGAGCATTGCTCATTGCTCCTCCAGCAAGGAACAGACAAAGCGGAAATAACTTTCTATCTTTTATTTTCAATACACAAATGCTGTTAGAGAAACATACAGATGAAAGCAGGGACTTTGCACTGGACACAATGAAGTTAGTCATCATTTTTGGTGCATGCAGTGATTAATTCACTGGTTTGGGACAGGTCCCAAGAAAAATCAGTCATTTACTTAAAGCAGCTATTTCTGAGCAGGTGCTACCAGCAATGTTTCTGATAGGGTTGTAAGGTAGTTGTAACTACTCAGCTTGAGAACAGCTCATGACGTAGTTCTGGCATACCAGAGCCCTGATGAGCTATCCAGATTCCAAAATGGGTTTTGTTTTCCTTTCAAACTTTTTCCCAGCCTGTGCTTACAATCCTGGCCATTACAGGTGCCCTGGTAGCAGCACGCATGGTCACTACAGGTAATCAAAGAGCAGCTACACCCATGCTTTGGAGTCAATGTTGTTAACTGGTCCCTTCGGTGCTCACATCTTTGAAGATGAGTGGAAATATGTCATTTACATTGAGATACGCTGCAAATAGATAAATAGATGAATACATGGATATGTCTCTAGTGGCTCTCAGGTCAGTACTGCTTTCCTCATAATGGATGTGATAGACACAGGGAGTCACTGATGCAAAGAGCTCTAACAAACTTGAAGTTCATTGCTTCAAAAGAAGACTGGACAAATATACTGAGGAGAAGTGCTCTGTAACTAACTGGACAAAGTGCATCAGACTCAAAAGTTACCTTAAGACTGGGAGAGCATTTGGAGAAAGTATAGTACATTTTGACCTTGGCTTTGCTGGTTGAGCATCTGTTTATGGCCACTGTTGGAGACTACTCTCTTGCTAGATGGTTTCAGATGACCCTTAATGCAGCCATTCTTGAGCAGCCAGATGCAACTTGGATTCCCTGGAAAGAGAGATGTAACATGACTGTGTAGACAGAATTCATGCAGGAGCAGTCCTCAGACACAGAATCTGACTGGCATCAAGAAACTTCATGAGTTTACTACAGCTCTGTGCAAAATAGGTAAAAATATTCTGATTAAACACTTAATGTTCTGAACAACACAAAGTAGATGACTAAATGTAATAAATTATTTGATTCTTGGTTTTGGCATCTGAAATAAACATTTAAAATGGTTAATGGAAGTGCTTTCTACTTTTGGAAAAAAACTACTAAAAGGGCTGACTCTGAAATATTTGAGAAGTTTGGTTTGTATTAATGTTTAAAGGTTGAATTCTTATCCCAAGCTTTTTGGATGTTCTTGGGCAGTGGATTGTATGTGAATGAGTTTTCCCATGTGGTTGGTAGGCCTTATGCTTGGCAGTGTTAGAATTACCACAAGAAGAGCTTTTTCTCATGGCATTTTGGCTTCCGGTCANTTCCAAGTTTATCCATGGGCTGTTAGAAGATCCAGTTTGGTTCAAACAGTTGTTCAAAACCACATTTGATTTAGAAATCATCAACCCTGCCCACTCTCATCATTATCTAACCAGATGCTCTTGCCTTGGGAGTGTACCCTTCAATTTTCTCCTGAGAGAAGATTTGCTTTATCCTTAGTGCTGATTTTTTTTTTTTNACTGGTACATTTTGTAGGCTTCCTAAAAAAATATAACAAATGTGAGATCAAGATGTATTATAGAATCATAGGATCATTAAGGTTGGCAAAGACCTCCAAGATCATCATGTCCAACCTTGGATAGAGCACCACCTTGTCAATTAGTCCAGAGCACTGAGTGCCATGTCCAGTTGTTTCTTGAACAATTCCAGGGATGGTGACTTCACCACCACACTGGGCACCTCGTTCATCCTGTGTGAGCATTGCTCATTGCTCCTCCAGCAAGGAACAGACAAAGCGGAAATAACTTTCTATCTTTTATTTTCAATACACAAATGCTGTTAGAGAAACATACAGATGAAAGCAGGGACTTTGCACTGGACACAATGAAGTTAGTCATCATTTTTGGTGCATGCAGTGATTAATTCACTGGTTTGGGACAGGTCCCAAGAAAAATCAGTCATTTACTTAAAGCAGCTATTTCTGAGCAGGTGCTACCAGCAATGTTTCTGATAGGGTTGTAAGGTAGTTGTAACTACTCAGCTTGAGAACAGCTCATGACGTAGTTCTGGCATACCAGAGCCCTGATGAGCTATCCAGATTCCAAAATGGGTTTTGTTTTCCTTTCAAACTTTTTCCCAGCCTGTGCTTACAATCCTGGCCATTACAGGTGCCCTGGTAGCAGCACGCATGGTCACTACAGGTAATCAAAGAGCAGCTACACCCATGCTTTGGAGTCAATGTTGTTAACTGGTCCCTTCGGTGCTCACATCTTTGAAGATGAGTGGAAATATGTCATTTACATTGAGATACGCTGCAAATAGATAAATAGATGAATACATGGATATGTCTCTAGTGGCTCTCAGGTCAGTACTGCTTTCCTCATAATGGATGTGATAGACACAGGGAGTCACTGATGCAAAGAGCTCTAACAAACTTGAAGTTCATTGCTTCAAAAGAAGACTGGACAAATATACTGAGGAGAAGTGCTCTGTAACTAACTGGACAAAGTGCATCAGACT
Organism: Oxylabes madagascariensis; assembly: GCA_013400675.1. Lineage (NCBI taxonomy): Eukaryota > Metazoa > Chordata > Aves > Passeriformes > Timaliidae > Oxylabes > Oxylabes madagascariensis. The sequence goes on from VYZR01125131.1 coordinate 67,757, forward strand.
CAAAAGTTACCTTAAGACTGGGAGAGCATTTGGAGAAAGTATAGTACATTTTGACCTTGGCTTTGCTGGTTGAGCATCTGTTTATGGCCACTGTTGGAGACTACTCTCTTGCTAGATGGTTTCAGATGACCCTTAATGCAGCCATTCTTGAGCAGCCAGATGCAACTTGGATTCCCTGGAAAGAGAGATGTAACATGACTGTGTAGACAGAATTCATGCAGGAGCAGTCCTCAGACACAGAATCTGACTGGCATCAAGAAACTTCATGAGTTTACTACAGCTCTGTGCAAAATAGGTAAAAATATTCTGATTAAACACTTAATGTTCTGAACAACACAAAGTAGATGACTAAATGTAATAAATTATTTGATTCTTGGTTTTGGCATCTGAAATAAACATTTAAAATGGTTAATGGAAGTGCTTTCTACTTTTGGAAAAAAACTACTAAAAGGGCTGACTCTGAAATATTTGAGAAGTTTGGTTTGTATTAATGTTTAAAGGTTGAATTCTTATCCCAAGCTTTTTGGATGTTCTTGGGCAGTGGATTGTATGTGAATGAGTTTTCCCATGTGGTTGGTAGGCCTTATGCTTGGCAGTGTTAGAATTACCACAAGAAGAGCTTTTTCTCATGGCATTTTGGCTTCCGGTCACAAGTGTAGCCTGGAAGTCAAGAGGGGTGGGAAATTAAAAGAAGAAGGGAAACAGTTAATCAGAATTCTGTGAAAAGGCTTTGGATTCACTGGAAATTATGGGAAGGTCAGTCTTTATTGTATCCAGATCCATTCTCCCATGCCTAATAAATTACAGGATTAGGTCAACCCAGTTCAATATATAAAGAAATGCTAAAATGTCTTACATCTCTCAGTTTGCCAGCTGAGGACTTTTCACCTGCCCTGTAGCCTCTAGACCAGCTGAGACAAACACCCTAGTTAGGAGAATCCTTATTTCTTCTCTTGGGAATTCATATCATAACTAAGTTTGTAGTGCCTCAATGCTTTTTTTCCCCTGGTATTTAGCAATATTGGTTAATTATATTGTTTTTTAATCTAGTTGCTCCTCTGAGCTCCTTTGGGTTTTATGGTTTTAGCTTGTTACATCTCTGTAAAGTAGAAGAACATATTTTCATTTTTAGAAAATGCATAAAATACCCATAAAATGGCATAAAATGAATATATGACATGCCATACACTACACACAGAATCTGAGACAAATCAGGCCACAGAAGCCTGCTCAGTTTTTGGAGAAGTATTGTAATTCCAAGTTTATCCATGGGCTNATAGATGTAACTTAACCTTCAAGTTTAATGGAAACTTGAAATAAGAAGTGTGAAAACTTCAGTTGCATAATCCAGGTTATTTGGAAAGCTTGATTTTCTGTCTGAATTAGAAGACCTTTTCAGAAGGGATTTCTCAGTTTAATTGTCTGCTCATCAGTACCCCTTGACCCCATGGTATGATTCTACTTTTTTTCAATAAAGTCAATCACTCAACTAAGTGAGATATCTGTTTTTGTATGGAGGGAGTTAATTTTAGAGATGTGGATTTTGAGTGTGCAAAAGCACCGATCTGATTTAGATGCATATTTATTTCCACAAGACTGTAATCTGGAAGTCCAGCAAAGAGCGGTCAGTTTCACCTTCAATAATTGTCACCAATTTCATTCTATAGAGGGTAATGTTTTAGTAGTATTTGGAAAAGTAGGTGATAGAGACAGTATTTTCCTCTTCTAAAAAAAAAAAGAATATTGCATATTATGTTAGGGAGAGCTAACTCATGTGAAATATTGAGATATCCTAAAAGTTGTTAAAATTTAGGAAGTCCACCTCATACATGAGTTGAAAGAAAGTGACAACTATAGGAGCATTTCAGTAGGCTAGAGTTTGGGCTGAATCCAAGTGTTTCTGCTCTGCAAAATGAGCTAAAGAGATCCTGTTCAGCCCTGTCCTCCCCCATAGGAGAGGCAGCATCTTCCTGTTACATCCCCAAGCTGTTAAAATCTGCATAAGCTTCTGGCTGTGAGATTCATTGGCTCAGAAGAAAGGGAAGTGGTGGTACAGTTATGCAATGACAGTTTTCCTTGGGAAATCTTTGGTCCTTTTTATTAAACAACTCAGTATTCATCTGTCTCCTGGATTGATCGCAACAACTTTTAAGAAAGACTTCAGGGTGATGGGATATTGCTCACAGGATACTGGTGAGATAAGTGGGTCTTTGCTGGGGAGAAGGTGTGGGAGAGGGATGGCTTCTAAAAGCATTGTTTTGGTCTCATGTCCCACAGCAGCTGGAATTATTGGTGTGCAGGAGACAAGATTTTAATCTTTACTTTTTGACATGGAATTGAAAGTTTGGGACAGACGTCCTTTTAAACTGATTTGCTATAAATCAAATATTTGTATATGGAAATAGCATTTGATTAGAAACTGTCTACTTTTCCTCAGCAGACATAAGGGTTCTGGTTTCAGAGCATCCATCTTAATATGTTTATCTTCAGGGACATCCAGAAGGTTTTACCACAGAAAAGTGATATGCAGAGATTAA
>VYZR01125137.1:0-12265 GCA_013400675.1 Oxylabes madagascariensis
CCGGGCCGGGCCGGGCCGGCCCCCCCCCGCCCGGCGGCGGAACTGACCTCAGCGCGCCCCGCCCGCCGCGCGTAGAGCTCTACCCAGCCTAGAGCTCTACCCAGCCCGGCACCTGCCCGCGGCGCCGCCGAGTCGCGCCGGTGCCCGCTGGCCGCCCCTCCGCGCTGACACGACGGGCCAGAGGATGCGCTGTTGCTCCAATAACCTCTCTACATCCCTTCGATTCCGTTGTGTTTCACTAGGGTATGGTGTGGGCGCACATTCCACTCGGTGAAGCGCTACAGTGACGTAGTTGTGTATTTTCATACCCTTCCTATGAAATCCAGATGTCCTTTGAAATAAAGTGCTCTTGGCAAAATTTGAGGGGAGAAAAGAGGATTTAACTGACTGCGTATTGCCCTGTGAAGTACCCATGATGTCACTCCACTTTAAAAGCAAACCGCAGGGCCCGAAGTCTTGCCAGATGAGGTCTTTGAAATGAAGCTTTTTCGTATATGTCTTCAAAGTTGAACTCTGTTGCTGTGACACATTTTCTGATCTGCTCTCTACTGGAATGATGTGAGAGTGCTTGATCTTGTCTAGGCACGGACATACATCCTCGGGGATCTTCGATTTTGGGATAGACTCTTCAGGTCACAAAAAAAAGAAAAGGGAGAACTATAGACAGGGAAGTCTGGGGTGAAAGAATCCTCTCAATTGCAATTTTTTTAGTTCCAAAATGAGATCTTGCCCTCAAGCCTGTTACCTCTTTTGATTGGCAGTGTGAGAAAGCGCTCTCAATGGCGGTTTGGAACACTATAGTTGACTGAATATCTTTAAACTCATGAAGAAAGTTTTCTGGCCGATAGAGTCTGTTGGGATTTCTAGAAGGCTTTTGACAAAGACCGTCAAAGAAACTAAACTGTAATGACGCAAGACCAAATATCTTGGCATGAGTAGCTGGTTAAAGGTGGAGTGAATGTGTGGTCCTTGTAGCATAGAGGTGATGGGTGCACTGCTGTACCAATCTCTGCTTGGACCTGCTCAACATCCAAGTGACTTGAAAAGGGAGCTGGGCACTCAAGTGACAGCCTTCTGATCATACCAAGATATTGAGGGACCTGAGGACAAAAACCCACTAAAGATCTGCGGAAGGACATTATGCAGATGAGTATCTAGACAGTAAAAGAGCAGATTATATTTTGGATAGACAAAGGTGATGCACAGTGAGGAAAAACATCCTGACTTCAAATAAAAAATTATCAGCTCTGAGCTGACTGGTACTGTACAGGAGCAAAATCTTGGCCTTAGAAAAAGTTTCAGTGAAAATCTCACTTCAGTGTGAAGTGAACTTATTCGAGTTGATAAAGATAAGCCTTATGCTGAGATTTGAAAAAGAACAGATAACAAAGCAGTTTAATGCTGCTGTGTAAATTCATGATTTAACACATTTTAAAAGCTCTTTGAGTTGCTAAGTTCCTTCAGCTCAGGAAAGGGAATAGTAATGGAAAAGGTTCAGTGAAAGGTGAAAAGGATGATCAAAGGTACTTTGCTCTCAACTTTCATGAAAGGAACAGCTAAGGAAACTTCTATCTGAAAAAAAAAAAAAGATGACTGTTGATATAACAAAGGGCTAAAAATCATGCATGATCATTGTAATTGTGAGCAGTTACAATTGGAAGCTCTGTGTGTGGATCCTATGAAAGCCACCAGGAACAATTTGCAATTGCTGACTGGTGTCAGCTATTCTGCAAAGGTGCTTATGTAGTGTTATGAAAGTTTACTTCCCTAACTGTTAAATCAGTCAGTCTCGGTAATATGAACATGTATTCACTTTGTAACTATGTATTAGTTCACATAATACAGTGAAATGGAATGAGATAGTGGAATTTTACTGGAAACTTTGAGGTTTGTTCATACTCAAGTAAAACAAGCCAGCCCAGCCCAGCCCTGGAAATAAGGATTTTGCTTCTTGGAAGCATAGAACCGTCCACGAAAGATAAAGGACACCCATGGGCAACCCAGATAAACCAGAATTCTAGTCACTGTAATATGTCTATGAAAGTCTTTCAGTGTTATCTGGCGAAACTGACCCCAGGACATAAACAGACAAGTAGCAAGAATGCTGCAGAAATACAGTTGCCTGGAAAAATTTTACAATGATTAAAAATCAGTAGTGTGGGTCTTAGTTAGTCAAATCCTGTTGTACTGGAGTATTCATTCATTTATTCGCATGAATAAATATTTAATTTGATCTTGTCATTCTATACTTTGTTTCCTGGCCTCTCCTGGTCAGCAGCAATTGTTGCAAATTTTCTTAAAAGTGAACTACACTTAGCAGATCATTTTTTTTGAAAACCAGAAAAATTAGGAACATTCCAAAAATACAAGATTATAATATTTTACACAATAATTCAAGAAATCGTTTGCTAGCCAACAGGTTTTCTCACCTCATCTATCTGTATCTGAGAAAGTCCAGACTGCAATAAATATACTTCATATCAGTAAAATGGAGTCAGTTATCTGATACTCAACATTGATTAAGCACTTTTACCTCTCTTTCTTAGATATGTGTAGCTAGCCAGCTGTGAGGTAGAATGGCAATTTCCTCTAACAAATGCAAATAGATTATTCAGTATTTAAATAAGGCCAAATGAAACAATGTCATCCAGAAAAAGCTTTGTTATGGAGCACTTGAGAGACAATTTGCATCTTCCTCAGTGTTTTACAGCTACATTAATTCAGTCCCTCCCCTGCATTTTATAACATTGGGTTCAAAGCGAATCGATTTCCCTTCCGTGCCACATGAACGCTCTCTTGCAGACATGAGTTGGACCCGATCAGATCAGATCAGATCACAGTGCCTCTTTCTCACTTAGGCTCCAACCCTGAACATCTTAGAACACCAAACAGGGAGTAATTCCCTGCAGTTTCCACCTTATCTGTCCCCTTTGGTTTGCCATTTGCAAGCAGTCTTTGGTGACCCCCAAGTTCCCAGCTCTTGCCTGGTCTTTCCTTCCTTCTCAATTTCTCCTGTGATTCAGCCACCCACAGTGCTGCTTAGGCATTCGTGAGCTTTCCTGCTGAGGCTCCCTAAGGGGGGGTCGGCACTTGGTAATGCCAGGGCTTGTTACCCAAGTAGGAAACGCTGATAGCAGTGCTGCTCATTAGCAAACAGAAGCAGCATCCAAGCAAGAAGCCTCTTTAACTTCCTGCACCCTTTGCAGCGTTGCTGTCCATGAAATTGGTCCTGTCACCAGGAATTCACCACGGCTCCTCAGCTGCCGCTGCTTGTCCTGTTGCCATCCTGCATTCCTTTCCATCCTCTAACAAAATTATCTGAAATGCTGATTGTTGCTTGTGGATCCATGAGAAGCACAGGTAGACAGAACCACATAATCACAGAATGGGTGAGACTGGGAGGGACCAGGGTGGGTCATCTAGTCCAACCTCCATGTCCAAGCAGGGCCATCCCAGAGCTGGACACAGGATTGCGTCCAGATGGTTCTTGAAGATCTCCAATGAGGGAGACTCCACAACCTCTCTGCAAAATCTATTCCAGTGCTCAGTCACCCACACAGTAAAGAAGTTCTTCCTCAATATTCAGGTGCAATTTCCTGTGCATTTATTTCTCTCCATTGCATCTTGTCCTGTTGCTTGGCACCACTGGGAAGAGCCTGGCTCCATCCTCTTCCTGAAGCCTCCCTTCAGATACTAACAGATGTTGGTGAGGTCTCTTCTCAGTTGTCTCTTCCTGAGGCTGAACAAGCCCACCTCCTTCAGCTTTGAAGCTTAACTACAAAACTATAAAACAGCTGTGTTTAGAGAAGGTTCACAAAAAAAGAAAATAAAGAGGATGAGTAAATGAGCTACAAAATAAATCAGGTGCTTTAGGTACTTCTCTTGGAACAGTTTTGCTTTGTGTGTTACTAAATTCACAAGCCCTTCTGACACTGAAAATGTTGGCATAAATCAAACTCTCTAACGCTATTTTTAATACTAGATGTCAGACATTACTTTATTACAGCACTGGATGCAGGCCAGATCTTTCTCTGAACATTCCTAAGCACTTTCAAATCTTTTCACTATTTGTACATTTTAGCAAAGAAAGAAATTAATGTTAATTGGCTATAATTTATATAATTCTCTTCATTAATTATTATTCTATCTTCTATTGGTTGATTGATTTGTTTCTTCTCATGTTAATTAGCCCATATTTTCAGGTTTTTTATTATCTTTTTCCCAGGTAGAAAGGGTTGCAGTACAATTGCTGAAACGTTTTTGTTAGTTTCGTCTTTATCTCAGGGTTCTGCAAAATGTCCTTGTGGTTCATCAATTCTGCATTCCTAGTGTCCAGTTTCAGCAATATATCTCTCGCCTAGCTCTGAGATTGCTGAAGCATATCAAGGTTGATTACAGTTGTTTTAGTGAAACTTTAAGTTTCAGTAATTTTCCCAAACCATGTTCCCACTAAAGCAGCTTGTAGCGAACAAACCTTGTTGTGTGAATCAATGCATAGAGGTAACCAGGGTGATCACCAAGTTCCAGCTGAAGTGCAAAGAGTGGATTTATTTCATTACCTTACTAGCTACACCAGGTGAGAAAGACGCAGTCCAGGCCCTGTCAGGCTTAGTTTATCCTAGGAAATAGAGGCACATGAGGACAGACTCGGTTCAGCTGAGCAGACCAGACCATGAGGATGGGCAGGGCTCACTACCTGCCCCACTATATATCAAAAGGCTTCATGCATGCACGGTTTATCCCATGGATGTGCTTCCATGATCTCTCCGTCTCCCAGCAGGAGGCTCAAGTATGTGTGTGAGAGTGTGTTATCCCTACACAGGACCTCTGCTTCCTCAAAATAGGTGGAGGATAAACTGCACTAGGCATAATAAATGGAGTTTTCCACACTGATATCCTGTGCAGAACTATTTCCTCCTTACCAAATCTTCGAGTTTTAACCCCTTCCTCCCAGCACTTGCTAAATGCTGGCTACAGTGGCATATGAAAGAGTGGAAAATGAGACTTCTTATGATTCATTAAAACAATTAATTATAAAAATGAATTAAAACAATTAATTGGGAAAGTTATTAGGAAAGTTATATGATTTCCAACACACCCCCCAGAAAAGTTAAAAAAACAATGTGCTGGAAAACCAGCAGTGATAACTCAAGTTGAAAATGAAGAATGGCACTTTTTGGAGACAAACAGAATTCCTCTCTGAGCCATTGCAGTACCTTCACATAATAGCTTCTCCTGTCTCCTTTCAGGACACTGATAAAACTATAGCCAAGTGGATATGGGTTTTTTCATTCAATAGGCTGTAATAATGCAATACTACCGTCTACTAAACTCAGGGAATGCACTTTGTACCGCTAAACTATGTTGGGTGGAACATTTTGGCTTCCAGGGTAAAAATATTCTATTTTATAAGCATTCAGAGCACTTAAAAAAGAGAAATACAATCTTTGTTTTTCAAAACGTGCACACGATGACAGTAGTAGGATCTAAAACAGCAAGAACAGAAGTTTCAGTTCTGAGTTTCCCAGCCCCGCATATTGCAGGCTTGGTCTTTGAAACTGAAGGAACCCGCTGAGTTGTTGCTTTGCGTTTCTGTAGCTGCTCTTGATGCCGTTTTATACGTTCCCTCTTCAAGTGGCTGAGCAAAGTGCGTTCAACATATTGAACGCATTCTAGAAATTTCTTTAGATGCAAGTTGGTGCTGGTGAGCGGATCTCTTCCCGCTGCCGCTTTGGAGGATGGAGGGCCCTGGGGCGGTTGGGAAGAGTTTCCCAGGGTTTTTCAGGGTTTCCCAGGGTTTTCCAGGGTTTCCCAGGGTTTCCCAGGGTTTCCAGGGTTTCCCAGGGTTTCCAGGGCTGGTTTGACACGGCCGTGTCCGGCCCGGCTCGCGGGTCTCTGCTGCCCTCCAGTGGCCGCCGCCGCGCTCTGCACCGCCCGCGCTGCGGACCCGCGGCCCCGTCCGGCCTCCCGGGAATCCCCCTACCCTCGGAGGGAAACCCGCGGAGAACACACGCCCCTCGCCTTTTTCTGTCCTCTCTTGCCGCGACATTTCTGGTATTCCCACCGACGGCCCCGTTCCTCGGTGAGCTCACCACCGCGCAGATAGCATCTCTTCTCCCCCCGAAGCGCAGACACAGCCAGAGCCTCGCCCCGCGATCCTGCGCTACGTGGCAGCGCCTCTGCCGGGCAAAACACGTTCGGATGGGCGCCAGCAAACAGTGCAGTGCAGCCTGGTTTTACAGTCTTGCAGGAAACGCTCTCGTGTGCACTTCAGCTCATTTATCAAATTGCTTGATTTGGGAACCAGATTGAAGCATAAGGCTGAAGGTTGTGGGCTGTGCAATCACATAAGCCTTGATCTTTTGGGAACTCAGGTCAGCAAGCTGAAGAAGAGAAGAGCCAGCTGAGAGTGTGGTCAGGGCAGAAAATGGAAGGAGGTTCTGAACTCCTGGAGACTGGAACTCCTGCAGTGGCTTTGCAACAGACAGGCTGCGAGCAGTCATTAATTCGGGGGTAGCTTGGGCACTTTTTGAAGGGCAGCAAGCAATGATTACCTGCAGGAAAGAGACCAAAGGTGAGCTAGAGGACCTGCTGGCACCATGTTCCCTGCCGGTGGCTGAGCTAAGAAAAGCCCTGGGGTAAGGGCCTGAGGACTGTGGCCGTCAGCCAGCACATCTCCAGTGGCAGCTCCCAGGAAGAAAGAAAATGGACAGTGGTGACCATTCCAGGGAACCTTACAGCTGCCTAAAAGAGGATGGGAAGGAAATATGAAGTGAGCAAAAGCAAAACCTAATATTCAATCAGTTAGATTAAAAGCATACCCTGTTACAAGTCAACAGTTCTCCCTCATCACTTATTTTTGTGGCTCACAGCTGTTCCTTAAAAAACATTTGAAACTATTTAGGGATAGAATAACAGTCTTCATCAGGCAGTAAAATGTATTCATAGTAAAGATGTGTCCTGCAAACCAATACAGCAGGAGAAATCTGAAATAGAGTCTTGCATATTACACAGAAATTTAGTGCTTAGCCAAATACCATTAATAAGTCATAATACTCTTCTCAGGCCTTTCAGATTACAAATTTCATTGCCTCAGATTTCTCTAGGTATTGCAACTGTTACAAGATTTTTTTCAGATAACTACCCATTCTGTGAAATTTTGTTATGCCGTCTGTAAGGAAATTAGAGACAGAAGATTATCCCTCTTAAATCTATGCATAGTTAAACCCTGTTAAAGCTCTAATAGAGGTAATAAATGACATTCCTTTATTTAAAAGAATTTTATTGTGTGACTTTTTCTTAAAGGATCTTAGTTTCATATTTAAAAAAAGTCAGTAATGATGCAAATCCAGACTGCTCAATGAGTGCCTTTTTCTTTAGAGTAATGAGGAAGAGCAAAATAGGAGTTAAGGGCCATTTCTGGTTTTGTTTTTCTCCAATAACTCAGAAATCCAAGACATTATTACTGCTTGTATTTTACTTTTGTATCTATGGATTTTAATTCCTGAAGAAGTAAAGGTGAAGAATTAGTAGAAGGAAGTGTTTTTAATCATTATCAAAGTTCTAGAATTAGTAAATGTGTGTTTCAGTCAAGCCTGAGAACAGCATTTTCTTTTGGCTGTTCAACATACCAAAGCACTGGAGCTGCTCTGTCGGCGCAGAGCACCATGAATGGCATGAGATGTGATTTATGAAATGTGAGTCTTCAGTACAACCCTGAGACATGATGTGGTATCAAAACTGCCTCATTTTGGATCAAAATCACATTTAAGGGGCATCTTTTAATTTCCTAATTCATTTTCTGCAATAGTAAGAGATGGGAAGATTAAAAATTTTTTATAGCTTCTGGCTTACATTTTTTCCTGAGCCTGTAGATGCTGTAAAGTGTCTCTAACATCTGATAGTTAAGGGTGCCAATGCTGTACCCGTGCAATTTAAGAGAACAGTGTAGTTTTTAGGGCAGTCTTCCAGCAAGCCTGTTACTCTAGAAGTTATTTCCCAGTTTACTATTTGAAACAAAAGAACCTGAATTTTAGAAAATGCTGCAGAGTCACAAATTTTACATACTTAAGACATCTGTTTTTTGAGTTTCCTGCTGCTATGGTAGCTTTAGCAATAACTGCATTTTAAATACCCCTTTGATGAGTCACAAGTGTCCATTGAACTCTCTTTGTGGTGAACTATCATTTCATTTCCATTCAAAGAATCTCATTGCTCTTTTACATTAATCATTCACTCTCTCTGATCTAATATTAAGGAACAAAGAGGTAATGTTTCATATTTGTACAATCACAAAAGAAATCTTACCAAATTCCTTATCTTCTGACATAGTCATAACCATAGTGAAAGGAAACATTGCATCACATTACCAAGCAGCTCCCAAATAGAGCCTCAAATAACTTGGGTGCTCACATATCTGAACAACAACTTCGTAAGTATCAGGTACAACACACTGAATTCCATCAACTCTGGGTTTTCATCTCTACTGTTTATCAGAAATAAGATCTAATAAATAGTCACACTTGCTCCCAATACACTACATCTGTAGATAATTTTATTTTACATGTACCCAGAATAGAAGGGTGATAAAAAATTACTTGAGATGAGACTGAAAAATAAACCTCTTTATTATAACCACTTTCAACCCCACATACCTAAAGTTAGTCTCTTTGCTTGGGAACTTTAAACCTCTTTAGTTCTATACACAATCTCAAAAGGCCAGAGATACCTGGTGATTTGTGGGAGCTTACACCAGTAATTGGGGAAGTCTCTTGGGCTTCACCATTTAGCTGCCTGTGACTGATTTGATGGCATCAGTCTGGACAGTTCAGAGAACAGCCCTGGAGAAGAACTGTGCTGGCAGAATATTAGACATCTGGGGGCTTCTGTTGGAGGGCTGATACACCTTATTTCTTTTGCAGCTTTTACAAGCTACGTTGGAAGGAAATAGATACAAACAGCTTATGGTGGGGAAAGGCTTACATATATATGTATTCTGATTTTTTTTTTTTACACGTGTTCAGTCTTGTAATCTCCACTGAAAAAAATGTGCACTGTTGTAGAAAGAATTTCTATTTTTAAATAAAAGTCAATTAATTTACTTTGAACGGATAATGGATGCAGATAATCTTTTGAACACACGTAATGAGCTTTTATTTGGCTTTTTGAAGTCAATTTATTGTCTCAACAGGCATCTTTAGTGATGTTTTTAGTTGCAGTAAGTAATTTCATAAAATAATGAGCTTTTCAACAGGGAATTTAGTCAAGTTAGAATTCCAAGACTAGAATACATTTCCCAGCCACTGGAGATTGGCATTTTTTTTAGGAGAATACAGTCTTCATCTCCATTTCTGGAAACTGTTCAACATAAAGGGAACCAGCACAGTAAAATTCCAATGGAGACACTCCTTATGCTGTTACTTTACTGTAGTGCACTTTAATTTCCATTATTATTGCTAAAACATGGCCTGGAGTTAAAATTGATTTAAAATTTGTTAATTCCTTCAAAGGAACTATTTCTGTGCATAAGATCTTGAGTTAAGACTTGTAGCTTTAAGCGGCCATTTTATTCTAGAGGCAAATTAATAGTCTGCTTTCATGTTATTACTGACAGTTTCTGAGAGTCCTGCTTTAAAAAAGAATCTGAATGGCCCCACGCCCCCATCTACCTCTTCAAAAGAACTTTAAAGCCCTTGCCCAACCCACGTCACTGACCTATCTAATAACACAGAATGCTGCATAGATTGCTAGTGCCTTTAACTATATTTCTGCAGAGCTAAAATTAAGAAGTGCAAATGGCTCCACTTTTCCACTGTAATGCAATTTTACCAATATTAAATTAACTTAATTCATATTCCTATTTTTTTGTAACAAATGCTTATCAAGACACTTCAGAACTCAATTAGAAACCTCATGAGGTCTGTGTTCAATTCTATGTTTAAAAGTCAGTCACCAGCTGACCAGATATGGATGTATGATCCATTCTTTTTATGCTCAGAAGTGTATTCCTTTCTCACCGTCATCTTTATTCCAAGTTTCAAAGGGAGGATTCAGTCCACTACAGCTGATGGAAGTCTTTCCATCGATTTTCACTAGGCTTTGGTCAAGCCCCAGATGTCAATGAACAAGCTGAAACTCACTGAATCTCTTTCTTTACAGAAGTGATGAAGCAGGTCAAAATCCTCATTTAATCTCACTGTGGGGGATAGGCCACTGATGAAAGAGCACACTGGCAGAAAGGGAGATTTTGAGGAGACAGACCTGAAACAACCTGCTGTGCAAGTGCCGTTTAATTACCTTAGTTCTCTGATCTTAATTTCTCTTGATACAACCTGCTACAAATTGAATGTTTCAGAATAAACATGAGGCTATTTCTGTTCTCTGTCTTTGTTTTCTATTACCTTTGATGTTAGCATAATGGATGAATGTACAATGTTGTAGAGGCAGTGGGAAGACCTGTAAGCTTGATGGGAGTTTTACCCAATGGGTGAGACAATGTGGCCATCAGACCACCCAGGGAAATCCCTGGCTCCAGCTGTTTCCTTCTGCCCAACAGCCCAATGTCTTTGTGTTACCCTTTCCTCTCATATGCATCCTTCTAGGTTTGGGGTCAGCAGCAATTGAACTGTCTCCACTTTTTCTTACTACCCTAACATGCGCACATCTTTCTTAAAAATACGTGATCAGTTGGATTATTGCGTGGGTTGTGTAAAAACAGGTGAGAAACTGGCACAGCTTTGTTGTCTCCACATCAGTGACCATTTGCATTAGCTGTCAGTCCAGGAAGGTAACCCAAAACTTGGGATGGTAAATTCCTCTGAGGAATTTACTTCTGTACAAAGGGTCAGTAGAGAGGCTTCATGGGGTTCTAGTTGATGTTCATCGACAGGAATGTTATCATAACATTTGCAAGTAGCAAGTATGTTTGGTGGTATATTCGTAATCCCAGCATGATCTTCAATTAACACTATCTTTCATGAGGAAAAGACCAAAAGGTCCCAAGGCCTCTCATCCCTCCTAGCAGGACACACACACAAATTCTTCTATTGCAAACATCATATCTGTCAGCACAACAGGAGAAACTATTCATGTCAGTGTCAGTTACCAAATGTGTTTCTGTGTTTAGAATTCATGATTATTTATTCTAATGATTTTCCAAAGAACCTATACAAACTGTTTAAATTTCTATTTGTTCTCGTATCAGCTGTTATACCAGATAGGGTCTAGACATATACAAAATAGGGTCTGCTGATTTTAGCAACTGAGTGCTTGGATGCAAAATGAGCAGACTCACTGAAGCAGATGAATAAGCCTCTACACAACATTACAATATTTTTCTCCACGCTACTGCAAGAACACAAAGAGGAAAAACACACTCAAATAGAAAACAAAATTAATTCTCTTGGGATTGTCTGAATCAGAATTCTAAGTGGCCTAAAAGCCTGAAAACAGTTAAATGGGAAAAATATACTCATTTGATAGTGCTGCGCACCTCCACTGGAGTACTGCAAGTAGAGAAATTATATATGGTAAAAAAAAATTAAATCAATTCAAAAGCCTTTTTTGCTACCTCTTTATCATAATATTGCACATACTATTTGAATCAGGTATAATAGAGTTTCAATGTGTTGAGTCTTATCCGCAACCTCAGGACAGGAAATATCTGCCTTTTTCTTCTCTTCTCCCTATTGAAATACCTCATGTTGTGCCTTCAGAATTGTTGATAGCCTTTTTCCCCAGAGAGGCTTCTTTAATGAATTTTTAGTACTATCACCAAGCAGTTAATGGTGAATTTTTGGTCAGAACAGAAGATGCTCATCATGGAAGAAGACAGGACAAAAAGGGAAAAAACATTTCTTGCAATTTCCAGCTCTGTGGCACTGACAGAAGAGAATCTTTTGCACATCCGTATGCTTAAGGCGTTAATGCACAAGATAGGCAATGACAGGAGCATTAGTGTCAATATAGCATGTTATACAAGTCTGTGAACCCTGCATTGTCTCAGATTCCTGAATCTAACAAAAATATTGCAGCATGACCAAGTGCAGGTTGTCAGATAACATAAGTTTTGTAAAAAACAAGAATCCAGAAAATAGAGAAATTTCATACCTAGTAGATTCCATATGGAATATATATGCTAGTGAAGGAAAAGTAGATAGTTATGAGGGATTTTCAGTGACAAAAGCAAAGTGGAAACAGAATAAAAGATGATAGATCTCACTTTACAAAAAAAAAAAAAAAAAAGATATGGAAAACTCTTTGAGGA
>VYZR01125141.1:0-19041 GCA_013400675.1 Oxylabes madagascariensis
TTGTTTGTTTTCTTTGAAGAATGGACAACTGGTCTGGAGGGTTACAGCTTGAGCAGCCGACGAAACATAGCACTTCGGAATGATTCTCAGTCGTGTGGTGTGCTCTACTCCAAAGCTCCTACTTATTTCTGCGGACAAACATTAACGTTCAGGCAAGTCCTTTTTGGGTGGCTGCTGTCTGGTGCATCCCCTGTGGGCTGTCACATCTGAGTTGTGTGTAAACCTGAGGCATGTTTGAGTTTTAAATCAGCTCAGCTCCAGTCAAGGTAGCGTCTCTGTGTGACATCTGACCTTCCTTTAGTTCTGCTTCCTGGCTTTGTAGGAAAACACCTGATGTTTTTGTAGGACCTGCACTTACATAAAAAGAGAGATGAGTGAACTCCTGAGGGATGGTAAAATATAGCTCATGCTGAGCAGATCTATGGAATGTTGAACTTCCTGATGTTTTGTAGCAGCTGTTACTGGCTGAAGTCAGTGGAGCTTTTTGCCTCTAGTTCCTTTTAACCTTGGGTCAGGGGGTGCTTTCCTTCCCAGACTATTCACTGGCTCTGAAGACTTTGGACATGAAAACACTGGTGTGCTGTTGGGATGACAGTCTGGCAGCAATGCCTTTAACATGGGAGATAATTAGTGCTGGTCAGACTACTGCTTGAAACTGGCAATAGAAGATCCAGAGTGGAGAAGGGATCTTGTGTATCTCAAGCTTTCCATTTGACACAGAACATGATTAAAAACCTTGGCAGCTTTGCTGCTGTCATCCTAAACCTGAGATGATGCTGTTTAACAGGGTATGAGGAATGTCCTTGTGGATATGTCAGTGGTGATTACAGACCTCAGAGACTCTGAAGCTTTGTTTCATCTTTTCCCTGGTTAAATAAAACTACTTGCTGTACAGCAGGCAGCCCCCAAAGGCAATTAAAAAGGGCTGTTCATGATACTCTCATGACTTATTCCATGGTGTTTCATTTATCCCTTCCTGATAATGGATTATGTTAACTTTAGATGATTGTCGTGTGAGAATGTATTCAGTTGGCCTGTCTGAGATGGATAAAAAGATCTAAAGCTTTCATTTGAAATCTATTGCTAGATTTAACTTCTCTTTGCTCAGCAATGCCTGTGAAATTAAAGGCAGAACCTTGAGGTTTCCCTTGGTTCTCTCTCAGTCCAGTGCTTTTTATTGTTTTTTATTGGTAGCATATGAAAATGTTTTGCTTCAGATTTTGGTTATGGACTTCTCTCCAAGAGGGGATTGTTTCAGGATGGCAGAGCTCCAACAAGCACGTGTCCACAAGAACTACCATGACACGAATCTTGAGACTGAAGACAACCTCAAAAATTGGTTTTGTTCCTCTTCCAAGGTCCAAGAGTAGCTTCTTGTTTGGGAAGTGTGAGAGATTTTCCTGAGCTGGGAGATGAAGTACTTGGTGCTTGACTTTCTCCAGCTGTTGGAACACAAGTTGTTATTCACAAGCAGCTCTGTGTTCAGGACCCAGGCACAGCTTGTCAGTGAGCAGTGAAGCTGTGATAAACACAATGCTTTGTATCTACATTTTCAAGATAAACTGTGGCAGTTGTCCTGAGGTGAAGCATTTGGCCAAGCTGTAGGAAAACATCACTGCTTTAGGTCAAGTCTCCTCCTGTTTCCTTGCAGCCTCCAGGGAGCTGCCCTTAGGGAAGGGAACATTTCTCCACAGTGACCTGCTCTTCATCTCCCTAAAGCTTTGTTTGCCGTGGGGAGCCGCAGTCCTTGTGGCCAGGCTGGTGATTTGGGCTCACCCAGCAGATGCCCTGTGGTGGTCACATGGACTTTGTCAGGAGCTCAGCACAGCTCTGCTGGCAGCTGACGCTGAGGCAGGACCTGTCTGTGCCCTGAGGCAAATGGAAACTGGTGGTGGTTGAGCAGGTTCAGTGTCTGGGCTGCAGTGGCAGAGACAAGGTTTTGTTGTGCAGCATTTTTGTTATGCACCAAAATGAATTTGGAATCTCCTTTAGAGTTGCTTTGGGAAAACATGGTGGATCCCTTCCAAAGTAAAAGCTTCTTGGAGATTCAAATAATCGTTTTCCCTTTGCTCTACAGTGCAAGGCTATTGCTCTCTTAGTGGCATTCCCAGGGGACTGAAAAACCTAATGGAGTGCAAAAGTAAAACATGGGTCTGATTTTATTTTTCCTCTAAAGAGTTAACCCATTGTGTGCCAGTCCACTGCCCCTTATAATTGCTGGCTCCTGAAAGTTTTGCTGAAGTTTTCTTTTGTTTGCCAACAACCACGGATCAGTCTGTTCTTTCTCTCAAGCTGCAATGAAAATAACAACTGCTTTACTTTCTAGCAAAGACCAGCTGAATTTCCTGAGTCACTCAGGCTCTCTGTAAAGTAGGATTTAGCACATTTGAGAGGTGGCGGTACCAGAGAAAGGACTCGAGTCCAGAACAGCCCTTCAGTGTATGAACTGTGCAGCCTCACTCCTCTGCTGGGGCCCAAAGGGAACTGAGTCCCTGGTCATTTGCACAGCTTGTTTGCATTTTCTTCAGAGATTGTTCCCCAGACTAAAACTCGAAATACCGCTGGACAGAAACCAGACATGTAAATGCTCTTCTAGGCATTGCTTGGTTTGCACTAAGCTGATTTATTACAAAAGCCCAAACCAAACACACCCCCAAAGTAACATGACATCCTCATCTCATTACAGCAGAACATGCCAGGGTCCAAGAAACCTATTTGAGTCATCCTTATTAAATCTCTGCTGAAACTACAGCTGTCTTGCATAATACAGGATGCTGACCAGTAGTGTGGTATAGCTGATGGTCCAGCTGAGCATATTGTCTGCTTTGGACAACTGGAAATCATTTTGAAAGGTCATTCCTAAGCTGTGACAGTGGAGAATTGTATTAAATAACACTGGAAGTTTGAAGGAAGCAAAGGTTTGCTTCATATTTTGTATAGATTAATAGAGTATTGCTCTAGTGGAGCTCTTGGGAATGCTGGTAGGAATTTTGGTCATTCAGCAGTGATCTCCCAAAAAGTTTGGATGAATTTGTTGAGAGCCCTGGAGCACAGCACAGGGGTCTGGAGTGACTGTCTGGATTTCATGGTATGTTCTGATTTAAAGCTTCAGGTTTTGACTTAACTTTTTGCTTGTTAGAATTGAGACTGTGGGACAGCCAGACCGCAGGGACAGCCTGGGGGTGTGTGTGGAGCAGCGGAACGGCGACGACTCCCTGCAGCGGGACAAAGCCGTGTGCATCAGCACAAATGGTGAGTCTGAACCACCGAGTTCCTTCCCAAAACCCACAGCCCCTGGCTCTTTAGATCCCTGCATTACATATGAGCAACTTCCACGTATGTGCTGCTCATGCAGTTAAAAATCTTTGGTGAGATCACAGATCTCTTCCCGCTTGCAGTTATTGCAGCCTGTTCCATGTGATGAGAAAAGCAGCAGGGTTACTTTCCTGTTTGCCTGAAAAAAATAGAGAGATGTGGTCTTGCACATTACAGAAAATGAGAATTATTGTTAGATCTGCTGACTGTTTCAGGGGCAGTATTTGTAAATGGAAAAGAGATGACAAACCAGTTGCCTGCTGTTACTTCTGGCTCGACTGTGACATTTGACATGGAAGTTGTGCAGTTGGGACCCTGCAGCAACGAGGGAGGAAACTTCAAGCTTCGAGTAACCATCAGCTCTAACAACAGAGAAGTGGTCTTTGACTGGGTACTTGATCAGTGCTGTGGCTCTTTGTATTTTGGATGTTCATTTTCATACCCAGGCTGGAAGGTTTTGGTCTTTTAGCAGTGAGTAAAGGGATTTTTTTTGTTCTTGCTGTAAAGTGTAATGTTAAAAGCTGAGTTTCCAGCTGTTTGACAACAATCTGGTAACAAACCCTGTCTTCATAGTACTTGAACTCCACTATACTTTACTTTGTACTGGATTCATTTAAACAATAGTTGTGGAACATTGGCTTTGTTACTCTGAAAAAAGCTAGGAACAAGCATTTGTGTAGGCACATTAATTTAAGCAGTCCATCAGACCTTTCCCTTTTTTTCCTCTAGACTTGATTTTTGTCAGTATTTCATTGTACTCGTCTCAGGGTACGCGCGTTGTGTAGAATTAACTTTGCTTAAAGCTGCTGCTCTGTGAAATAAGCGTTTTAGGGGTGGTAATGGACCAAAGTTGTATTTATACCACTCAGAGCACAGTATTTAGAGCAGCGAGGTCCTGCTATGCTTCCTGGTGCACGATGCTGCCTTAGGAGTCTGAGTGGGCAGCCGCTTCCTCCACGCACGGTACTGTTCATCCCTGTGCAGCAGGGGTGTCTGAGCCAGCCTGTTACTGTCTCACTTAAGTGCCTTATTTCGATACTTCCTAAATTGTTTTCTGTGTTGTCACTTGGAACATGTTTTCTAGAGTAGCTGCATGGTGATGCTTACATTGACCATGCTCGGCTGCCTCAAGCAGACCAAGAGCCAGAGCAGGATGTTATCCTGAGCCTCTCTGAATGTCTTCCCTGGTTGCAACTCACACATAGAATGTGTCAGAGCAAGTCTCAGTGATTTGGTACCTGAGCTCAGCCTGTAGATTGGCAGCTGTGATTCCTCAGAGCCCTCCTAACACTCAGAGACAGCCTTCTCTTACTGTCTGACCACACAAGTGCTGTTGTGATGTGTAGGATTCCTGGTAATCCCAAATTCTACCTGGGGACACTGGGCAGTCGGTGCAGGTGTTTGGCCCAAGCAATGCAGACAGACTGCAACTGCTGCTGGAGCTCCCCTGGAGTAAGGGAGATGGGCTTTGGGTGGGCTTCAGGCAGACCCTGCCTGGACAGATTTAACCTGAGGCAGTCAGAATTGAAGAGATGGTGGTAATTAAGCTGTCTTCTCCATAGAGTAGGATTGGATAAATAACAGTGTGAATTAAATGACTTGGAATTCAGAAGTTACATAAAGTTACACATTTTTCCTCTAAGGAGCAACTAAGATGGATAAGCTCAGTCTCTCAGAGAGGGCCTATTCCTGGTCAAAAGATTGCAATGCTACTGGATTTAAAGAATATTTAAAAGTAACACGCACTGAGGGGCTTCTTACCTCAAGGTCAATTAAAATTAAATATATTTTATCGTGTTAGAATAGCACTATTTTTATAAAGCCTAGACAATCATACTGCCTTTCCTTCAGTGGCAATGTGCTACATTAGCCCTCTATGCTACCATAATAAGCTTAAAGCATAAAAGCTTATTTTGCAATTAATTAACATTGCTGTTACTCACACTGTCAGTACAAAAAGATCAGCCATCCTGCCTGCATTTTTCCCCAAACAGCTGTAGCAGGGGTACAAGAATTTCAGACAAGGAGAATGGCTGTTGGTATTTATACCACTTGCAAGAGCAAAAAATGTGTGTGGATTTAGATGAGTGCAAAGAACCTGCACAAGGCAGAGTTAGGTTGGAATTAGCTGGAAGACTGAACTGCTGCAGGTCAGATCATCCAGCGTTAGCAACAAAGGGCCTGCAGTGCTCTTAGTTTTTCAAGCTTCACTAGTTCAGTTAGGGAAAAAGAGAATACTGGCTTATCCTGTGCTTTCAATTTTACTTCAATTCTCCTGTGAAGAGTGTTTTCAGTACTTTTACAAAAAGGTTCAGTAGATGAAAGTGTCAGTCCTGCTCCGGGGGTTGGGTTGGCACTCCAGAATGCAGCTGACTTAAATCTTGCTCCATTGGAGTAGTGCTGGCAGTTCTACTTACACACTTCAGGTATCCAGGTACTAGTTGTAACTTAGTACTTTTACCATTTGGAAACTAAAATTGTGAATATCCACACTTCTCAGTTACCAATGGGTCAGGTACCTTTCCATCTGCTTTTGGAGGGGCCGGTCAGACTGTAGATTCTGCAGGATGTTTTGTTACATATTAGAAAATAAAGCTTAAACCTTGAATTCAGGTACTTTCAGAGGTGGCAATGCCGTGTCAGGTTGTTCAGAATATACATAAAAGCAGCTGAAGGTAAACTGTGAAGGGCCCTGAGAGGCCCCTACTGCTGCCCTGGAGAGCTGGGGAGGGCAAGAGAAGTTTTTCTGCCACAGGCTTTAGCTGTGTGTTGAACAAGGGCAGTTTGCCAATGGTTCTTTTGTTGTTACTGTGGTGGTTTTGTTTTTTATTTGAACTTGGCACAAGCCTCGCTGTCCAAATTGCAAATGAGGTACTTTCAGCCACCTCTTGGAGCTGCACCCTGTGAACACGGGAGGAGTGAAGAGTCTCAGGGCAAGAGACCCGAGCACTAAAGGAACAAAGGATGCAAAGAGGCGGAAGAGGCTTGAACTGAAAGGTGTAAATTCTGTTCTTCCGCAGCAGAGTTCAGCTGGATGGAAAACTTGACACTTCCTGTACAATTTGCACCTCTAGCTCTTGGAGCCCTGCAAGCAAGAGTGTTAATGGCTTATGAAACCCAATCCTGAAAGTTGTTTTCCTAAGCTAGTACATTCACTTACCTCAACTAAGACTTATGTGTCAAGAGAAATTTGAATTTTTTTAAATAAAAGTTTTATCCCTCAACTGTGTATGGTCTAGAAAATTATTTATTGGGGCACAAAGCTGAGCAGCACAGCATTCTAATATAAGAAAATGTTTTCTAGAGCACTGCAGCCATCTTTAAGAGCTTCTCCCCATTTATTTAATCTTGTCTCTCAGAAGTCCCAAACAATTTATTTCCCGGTTGCCCACCTGTGCACTTACCTTTATTTTCAAATTTTAACTGACATCTCTGACAGAAATATTTTTTCCCTTCTTTTAATAAAATTTGTTACAGCATCTGTAAGCTACTTCCCTCAATATTCCATCACGGCCGATTTGTCTTGTCTCCATTTTACTGTTCCCATCTCTTACTGGTGCATTCCATGGTGCAACTCTTACACATCTGCAGTTTTTGGCCAGCAGCAGAGGTATTTAATCACCTTCAAATAAAGTCCCTGTTGGACTAACACACAGCTTTACTTCATTCCCTTAGTTCTGCTTTACCTGGAGCCTGTTCCAGTTCTTTGGTCTCTTTTAAAGGAAAAACAGCTTGTGAAACCGGTAAGTGAAGTTGCTGACTTGGCAGCTTTCTCTCATAAATACTCCATTCACATGAGCTTTTCTTCGTGACAAGATGCCAAGTGTTTCTCCTCCAGCGTTGCAGCTTCACTCTCAAATTGAACAGCCTAAAAACTGGAGGTCAGAGGCAGGGAAGGACTTACCTTCTCCAAAGCCTGTATTTTCCTGGATGTGAAACCACAGTCAGATTTGTAATGGGGAACATCTCCACTTGCAGATGATGGCACCAGATTTCTGTGAATTAAGAAATATTTAACTTGGAACAACACTGTCAGAATTGCCCTCACAGAATGCCTCCTGTATTCCCACAGGTAAAATCAAATTTCTGGTTTGGGAGTTTTGTTTGGTTGATTAGATAAAAAATCAGAACAGTTCAAATCATGGGCAACTGCTTCAATCCCAGGCAGTGAATCTTTACCCCACCCCTCAAAATTCAAGGGCTACATTCAAGACACACTCCAAGCAATGTACACTGAAGGTTAACGATTCA
This sequence comes from Oxylabes madagascariensis, assembly GCA_013400675.1. NCBI lineage: Eukaryota > Metazoa > Chordata > Aves > Passeriformes > Timaliidae > Oxylabes > Oxylabes madagascariensis. The sequence continues at coordinate 7,567 of VYZR01125141.1, forward strand.
TCTACCACTTTTGAATACAGTATTTAATGCATTGAATTAAATATTCAAATCAAATTAGGTTCCAGATTGGGGTTCACAAACCTTGTGCGATCACCAAGTACAAAACATCATTAAAACCTGCCACGAGCACACTGAAGGCCAGATCAGGAGGGCCTGGACGACGTTAGAGATAAGAACACACTGCCCAACAGCAGCCTGAGGTCCACTTTGCAGAGCCCAGCTGGCACAACCTGCATTTCAGGATCTGAATCCTAACGTGCAAAAAGGTTTCCAGTGTCTGCCATTCCAGTCACTACTTGGCCAAGCAATGCAATTCCTGACTTGGCCCACAGTACCTGGAGCATCCATCCTCTGCACTCCCAGGGAAATGGGATTTAAACTGACACCTATTTAAACTTTACTCCATATAAACCAAATACTTTGTCTGAAAAATTAAGGACTTGCATGTAAAAACAACACAAATCTTAGTTCTGTAACTGACAACAGCAATGATGCTTCATTTGCACTTCTATAAATTACAGTTCTGCACAGTAAAGCACAACTTATACCCATCTCAGGTATTCAAGGTCTACCCCAAAAAAGAAGAATGAATGTTGTTATAATCTGGCTAAACCCCTGGAAATCATGGAGACACCTTAAACAGAGCTGTAACAACCTGGCAAAGGAGAACACATATCCAAATTTTTAGTCATATAGAAGAGAGTTTATAGAGGTGCTACTTGAGGTCTCTGCACAGGGAATGACTGGACACCCATCATGGCAGATTTTGTATTACTGAACTTCATGTACAAAAGCTGATTTCAAATAAAACATTTAATGAAAAGCAATGGTTCATTTAAACAGCTGATCTTGTTTTAGGGGGTTTTTTGGAAGGTGGGGAGGGTTTTCTTTTGTTTTTACATCTACCGTACCGTTCAAATTCTTTTTAACCAGCCTACATGGCATCTTCAAAGGTACAAATAGAAAAGGCATCTTTATAAATAGAAAACAAGGGGATTTTTTCAGCTTTTATTATAAATTGACATGACATACAAAGTTTACTGAACAGAAGTAATTTCATTACTATTTTTGGGGGGATCACCAACTTTTTGTGCAAACAATGCTAGCCTTCTTTTAAGCATTAAGAGCATAACTGCTTAAGAAATGACATAAGCAATAATTCTAGAACTACATCTCCCCTAAAATAATCTATTTTTTTACATATGTGCACAGCTTTAGCAAATTAAAGCCAGAGAGAAATGCATGATGTACTATTCAGAGGCATAATTAGAGTTTGCTAAAACTCAAAGAGAGCTGGCAATTCAAGGAGTTTGTAATGAAAAGCTGCAGTTTCCCTCTTTCCTATTTTGTACACAAAATCAGTGACTAAGAACTTAATACTGGATGACGAATCACATCCACACCATTAGTTAAATAGTCTCACAGTTAAACACATCTTAAGGACCATCAAAATCAGTATTTACATTTTATAAATTTCTGAAGACACCATTAGAAAGCTTATATACCCCTTCAACAAATAGGGAACTGCATCTCATGGTGATGGAATGAAATAAAAAACAAAAAATACCTGTATTTACAGCAGCATTGTTCCTTTATAAATAAAGAATATGAAAAATGAAATATTTTAAGGATAATAAAAAATTGAGGTGATGTCACTCAACCACAGTGCTTGCTGGAATAAAACCCTTCGGTGCTGATACTGTACCAGTAGTGAAACCACTTTCCATTGGAAAAAATCTGTAAACGTATGCATAAAATGTGTTAACAGCAGTGCAAAACTGCTCAAATATAGTTTAGTCAGCATCTTAGTATCTGTATTGAATACAATACATCACAGAATACTTACATAAGAAGTGCAACACATTTTCTGGTCCAATTTTACAGTGCATTTTTCCCTCAAGAGTGGCATCTCGAAAGCCAAAGCTAAGCCCACGGCCTGGCCTTGCAGTCTGTGCTGAGGCGAGGACTTTGCGGGGAGTTGGCGACGCAGCGCCCGCAGACGGACACGAGGCTCCGGCCTTAGCATGGCACCCCAGGATGGGCGGCCCCAGGCACACGGGGCTGCGCCCAAATCCTCTCTGTAGCTGTGTAAATGTGTAATAAAAATAGAAAGGAGCTAAATGTTCAAGTTTAAAATGGTACACTGGGCGATCGATACATCAGAATTATCCACAAAACCCAAACTGCTGGTTAAACCTCAAAGAGCCAAGGTGGTACTTCACTGTGTCTGGAATGTGAAAAGCCAAGATCTTTCCAAACAGGCACAAGACAAAGGAAGTGCTACGTTCGCCGACTTTGATAATTTTTAGTGTAGAAAAAATTTGATTTATAATTTATGATCAATTGATAAATGATTTCAAATACAAGGATCAAGGTTAAACTGTAAATAGTCAGACGTTATTTTCACAAAAAGCTAACTGGAGAATTTCTAAATAAGAAAAGCAGAAACTGCATCCCAATTCCCTTTCCCTAATGTTTCACAACTCCATGGTAGGAAAAACAGCCAGATACAGATGCAAAAATCTTAATATAAAAACGTTTTACATATACTTAAATTATGTAAATTCCATAAAGTTCTTAAGACACTAATTACTAAAATTACAAAAAGATTTTTATATTGCTCTTCATGCTCAAACTCTTAGAATATTGTCATTACATCACCAAAACCAATATACATGTAGTACTTGCATAAGTAACTGAACAAAAACCCTGTTTAAGCAATATCCTTGTTGAAATCATTTATTTCCATCCAGCAGTGCCTGTTTGGAATCTCTGTATCTCTGTGTGTAATTCTTTATAGAGCTCATGCACCCTAGAATGTCACTTCAAAGCTTGTCCGTTGAATGACAATTGACTTTTGACTTCAGAGCTTCTGCTTCTTGCTCTGTTTCGTGACACCTGAGATGCTTTCCACTTCTGAAATCCTCTCTCTCATGGTATTTTCACTGTATCCGTTTGCTGTCCCACTTGGTTCCTCAGAAGATTCCTCGTCCGTCGGGGAGGCCGATTCTCCTTTCTCCAGCTTCTGCTGCATTTCTCGGAGCCTGGCCACAGCTTTGTCTATGGACATGATGCTGATGAGGTTAAAGTCATGCATGCTGACCAGGTGGAGCATAAAGTTTCGACACAAGTTCTTCTTAATGATTTTTTGTCCATAATTTTCAACAAACAGCATACAGGCATGATTCATTTGATTGTCAGCAATAAACCTGTCAAATAAGAAAGCCATCATTATGCGAGCAGAACATTTTCAAAACCAAAAGGACTCTACAACATGATTTATCAATGTAACTGCAGAGAGCAGCTATTACACAGTCCAATATTTTTTCCTTTTCAAAGCCCAAACACTACTAAGCACAGGAACTTCTTTAAAAGCTTAAACTCTCAAAAGCTTATTACAAATCATCCTTTAATGACCCTTTTGTAATCAACTGAGCCAACTGAGTTTTAAGTGTTTAGTGAATTGCAATGCAAAATGATCAACCAAATCTATACTATAATTTATATGTATCAAAACTAAGCACAGTAACATACCCGTGCTTCATAACATGAAGATTCCATAATTTCATCACTTCTTTCTCTCCTTCGTTAACATCAGAAAATTCTTCAATTTGCTGGAGATTGGGAGGAAGTATAGGAAAAGAAACAAACACACCCATCAGAACTACATATCTGCTGTCAAGTAGTAAGAACATACCCAAAATTCAATTTACACACAAAAATATATATAGAAAATTCAGTCTCTGCAGTAAAAAAAGTTCAAAAAATGTCATTTGATGTAGAGACTTTTGATGATAAATTATATCCGTATTATGTACAGCCCAAACTGTGTGCTCCTGATTCCAGCATCTCCTCTTTGAAGGAGAAAAGCAGCCACAGACAATGAAAATTTGTTTGAACACAAGGGGACTGAACTAAAGGCATACTTGAAAAAACAAACTCTGATTCCACGAATTTCCATCAACAGTAGTTCAGTAAAATTTTCTGCTCTTAAAATGCAGAATTTTCACAACGTATGCCAACTGCTCCCCAAAACAACCACAGATCATTTTGTAAAACCACAACCCACTTAAAATAACTCGGTACAAACAGAGTAATTACAGTAATGGTTTTCTCCCGAAGCCACTCCGGGTCCTTCTCGTCCTCACTGTCCACCTCCATCTCCTGGGGGCGGAGGGGCAGGCAGGTGTCGCTGTGGAAGTAGAGCCGGTTGTGCCCGCTGCTGTACGTCCGCTGCTGCTCCACCTCCCCGTCCTCTGACTCCAGGAACTCGGACATGCTTGCTTTCGTGCGCTTTGGCCTGCCAAAGGAGAAGCCACTGCTGTCACCGGCACATCACAGATGCAAATACTGACACCTGTCGCTGATTAACACAAATTATTTTAAGCTCTAGCTCGCAAAAATGTTGGGAGGGGGAAAATCTCCAACAATGAAATAACCCACATTAAAAACGCAACAGCTCCTGACCCTCCAACTTCATCTTTCGAGGAAAAATGTTTCAGGATAAGGCAGTTAAAGAGAGCTACATTGTTACGAAGAGGTATCTCAACTGGAAAGATGTAGAAAAATCATGGGTGATGTTATCCTCCTTCAGTTACATTCTATTTAGTCATAACAGTGAAATTTAGTGCTGTGTATATACACCTGCCGATTCACAAATCCCCACATTTCACAAATCTGGTTTATAGGTCAAGAAATTCTTTACAGAAAGAGTGGCTGGGCATTGCAATGGGCTGCCCAGAGAAGTGGTGGAATCACTGTCCCTGGAGGTGTTTAAACAAGACCAGATGTGGCACTCAGTGCCATGGATTAGTTGACAAGGTGGTGTTAGGTCATAAGTTGGATGTGATGATCTCCAAGGTCTTTTCCAGCACAGCCAATTCCATGACCCACACACAGAGCTTTTCTGCCAGCTCCTACCTGCACACCAGGATGTGTGTGATTGGAGTTCTTTTGACGGGCCCGTTGCGGCTGAAGGCGAAGCCGGGCTGGCGATGGATGTCCTGGGGGTTCCCTGCGTAGGAGCCATCGTAGCACTCGTTGATGGACACGTCTATCCGAGCACCTTTGGGATGATACTGCAGCACAGTTGCAAATACTCAGCAGACAGTAATGATAATGCAGCAAGAGGTTTAAACAAGTGACCTTTAAATTCTGAATACCTTAAATATCACCTGTCAATAAGCTCTATATAGCTCTATATAGCTCTAAGTTTCCTTTCACAACACCCAAATAATTTTAACCTCTAGAAGCAAATCACACTCTGTACTCTGCACTATTTTACTGTTTTACATAAAACCACTCAGAACTAATTAAAAAATTAAGGAAAATATCAGCAAAAGATTGCTAGCAAGAACATTGCTATATTTCCTAGAGCTTCAAGAGACTTCCAACCTAATATAATTACATTGCTTTTTACATCAAAAAAGAGTAATTCTTTGAATTAGAATTCAGCCTCCAGTGGTCAGCATTATTTAATATATATATTTTTTTTAAAAAGAAAGAAAATTAAACCCACAATATTTACACTCCACGTAACACACACACACATTCACAGAAAGCAGCTTCTAACCTGTAGATACAATCCTACAACTTACTAAGCTGGAAACAGAACCCCTGCATTTGTAGTACCTGTGACAGACTGTACACAGCTTCATAGTGCTGAACCACAAAATGATTACTTACAACGTAATTAAAGATGAATCTGCTGTGGCAGAGTTTCAGATGTTTGAGTAAACTATAAAGTTTCCGACAGTTCAGCGTGCACCAGGGGCAGTGCAAGTCGTCGCGGGCCTCAGTCTGCTGCCTCGTGTTATTGTTGTAAAGGAACTGATGCAAACAAAGGAACAGGCAGAGCAGGATTAGAACCAAATGAGTTTCATTCATTAACTTCCAACCCCCAAAATCAAGTTGGATGTCCTTACAGGAGACCTGGACAGCAATAGTTAGATCTTGGGAACACTGTATCAGCTCAGTGTGTGGAAACACTGGTATTTCAAGATTTTTTTTTTCCCACTGGAGACCCACCTGTCCCCTTCCAGACATCTAACAAGGAATGTCCTTTGTCTTTCAGAACATCAGATGTGCCCCCAGGAAAATTAGTTTTCTAGAATACTTCCATTAAGAGGAGTCTGTGGAATGGCTTTCAGTCTGTGAATCTGAGACTCTTTAAGGCATCCACTAAAGGGGCAAATGGAAATTTCCACCCAGCTTCCAAGCAAACATTTTAATTCCATACAATATTTAGATTCTAGTTTTTCCCTCTAATGATTATTTGCAATACCTGGTAAAATATTCGCAACTTCTGTCGAGGCTCATTTAACACATCTCTCTCTTTTCTTGTTTGAAGGTCTGTAGGCAAAGATTCTTTCACAGCTGAAAAAACCCACATGTAGACACACATTTCTTTGGTGCACAGGAACAAACATTATTTCTTACCCAAGTATGGAAGCTCTGAGAGGGACACTGCTGCTGAAGGAAACAGGCTACTTGAATGTCCTTTGACATAAGTAGCTTCTACCAGCAAAAAGCAAGTCTGGATGCTCAGTTTCCTTCACAAACCTACAGGCAAACCCACTTCTAACACAAAATTATCTCCAGTGTTGGAGAATCATTCAGAGAACTTAAAAATGATCAGGTAAAAAGCAACATTTTTCTTACTCCATTTAAGCAGAGAATTCATTATGTATAGCTAAAAGCTGGGAAATAAAAACCATCCCTGCTTTCAGATTGCTGCATTCAAACACATCACTTAAATTCGATTTCAGGAGTTCCACAAGTCTCTCTACAGGCAGCAGAAATAGAAGTAAACACACAAAATACTTAACTGAAACTTTAACCCTTGAACACTATTTGTATGTGTAATGGCACTGTTCAGTTCCTTCTGAGTTTCTTCCATACACTTAAATCTATAACACTTTTTGATTTCATACAGTTAACGAGAAACCCCACGTAACTATGCAGGTTTATAAATTTGCCTTCAAGAGACACCAAATAATGACCCTACTTGCTGCTGAATGGTGATAAAGATGGGAAAACAAGGCTCAGTTCTACTGACCTAACTTTTAGAAGATGCACTTATTTTGTATTTAATATTTTGGAGAAGAAAGGAAATTTTATCTTCTTTCTGTATGAAGAAGAGAGCAGGCCTGACACTTTAGCCTGCACCACATCAGAGAAATCCCAATTCCATCACTAGGATTTCAGTTACTTTCAGAACTTTGTAATTACAGCAAAGTTTAAGCTGCCACATTTAGAAAGTCTTTGATGTTTTTATTCCACTGGTCTGCCTTGGAAAATATGTCAAAGTAAAATGGTAACACCCAATTTATGTACAATTGGGAAAGATGTATTGGATTTCTATCAGTTTTTGTACAGTTTTCACTTTCATGGTATTCAGACACTGCAAACAGCAGAACCATAACAAATACCCTACAATGCTGCACATTACATTACTGTATATTTGCGTATAAGAGTTGGCTGTATTATTTGGGACTGCTGCTCTGGCTGTAACTTTGTCAATTTACTGGAACATCTAGCTTTTCTGATGGAAGAAAAAATGGGTTCCAGGTTACACTGGCAATGCAGTCTTGCCATGTTATTACTGCCTCTACATTTATTAAACTACCACGAGCCTTCTGGAGTTAGTCAACTCAATGCTCATTTCTTTTGCAAGTCTGAGCATAAAACCTGCCTAACAAATTACAATACAGGTCTCAAAGAAACTCTAAAATACAAGGAAGCCTGGTACAAGGACGTAAAGAGAAAGTAGAACAATTTCTACAGCAAAAGTTCAAGGACCTCCCACGTTCTATTGGAATTATTTCATGTTTGTGTGCACTGTCAGCCATTCATCCTAATGGAAGAAACCCAAATGTCTGCAATCCCTAGCTCAGGTAAAATACTCAATTCAGGAAACAGGTATCAGGCTTATTTAAATATTCTTGTACTCTGTCCAAAGAGAAAGATGCCTGTAGGCTGGCTGAGGATGTTAGGGGTCATTCTAGACATTGGTTTCTGCACAGGTAGTGTGAAATTCTTCTTGCTCTCACTTTTTTATCTCACTAAAACTCTAAAAGCAGCATGAAGAATCACCACTCTTAGAAAGTCTCACCATTAAGTTTCTCAACATTTATTGTAACACAACTGCATAAAAACCATGTTTGGAAAAGCAGTGCTTTCCTCATAATAGTAATTTCCTTGTCACTACTCCGTCTCCAAAACATCACCAAACTCAGACTGAAATGCTGTTTTAGACAAAGCACTATCAGCTCTTCACTAGTGGTGCCTCACTGCACACCCCAGAGACCAAGCCTGTGCACAGAACCACTGCCTCCAGATGATCACTTCTACAACAGGGACCTAGAAGATCCCTTATTCTCAGAGTCCCAATCCAGTTACAAGCTTGGAGATGCTGATTACTCTGAAGTGAACTGGGTGCCAATCCAGAGTCTAGGTGTGTTCATAGGTGTTGAAACAACAGGTGCAGCCTGTTGTTCTCTGTACAACTTAAGTTTTTCAGATGTCCTTGAGCTTTACCTGCCAACACAAGGTTCTAATCCAAAGTCACCAACAACTGAGAGTGAGACAAAATAAAGACGGCATCTAGGCCAATTTTCCTTCTAGTTTCTACACTGAGCATGAAGCCACACAGGCTGGAATATCCCTCTGGCCAGTCTGGGTCAGCTGTCCCAGCTGTGTCTCCTCCCAGCCCCTTGTGTTCCCTGGCCTCTTTGATGGTGGGGTGGTGTGAGAAGCTGCAAAGTCCTTGCCTTAGTCTAAACACTGCTTAGCAACAACTAAAACATCAGTGTTTTCAACATTATTCTCATCCTAAATCCAAAACACACCACTAAAGCAGCCACTGAGAAAAAAAAATTAACTCTATTCCACCTGAAACTAGGGCACCTGTAAATGCAGAAACTTACAGAACACTAATTGGAGTGACTAGGGCAAACTAAACAACCCCAGAAATCCTAGTGATGGATTTTGCCCAATGTATTTCACAGCAGGATTTACAAGCATTGTATATAATCACTTCAATGTTTTCCAAATGTTTAGCTTTTAACCTTAAAAAATTTACAAAATATGCCCACTTCACTTTGCTTTTTCCTGTTGAGAATTACCTGAAGCAGCTGCACCAGTGAGACCTATGCACACAAGGGTTAAGCAGATGCTTATTCAGCAGCAAAACCAAAGTTTGCTTACCTATAGTCTGAGTAGGTTTAACAGAATTGGGCTTGTTTTCTTGAGGGAGGCTTTCAGAATTTCGTGTTGCAAGAGGCTTAGCTATAGGAGCTGTAGACTTATCATTTGTGTCTCCTGTCCAACGAAGAGTAAACTGAAGTGTAGGTCCCTGAGAAAATGTTTCAAATGGAGGCAACCTCTGGAGAGTGGAGGAAATTAAAAAAAAACCAGCAAAATAAGGGTCTTCACAAAAACAATCATGAGAAAATATTCACAGATTGTAGACTGATGTAATTTATTTTAATGCATGTAAAGGGTGATCAGGATAGTTGAGCTTATAACTTTACTTTTACTATATAATTTGGATCATCTCTGCTTTTTTCATAATTATATGATCATGTTGAGACAAAAATACTTTGCAACCATCTGGAATCTTCATGTTCTTCTCTTCAATCACTTACAGCTCATACTCTCCCAGGACATGTGAGCATGACTATGTAAGTACATACAGTCACCGCATCACTGAGTGTTGATTCACCTAAGTCAACAACTTTTCTCAACCCTTCCTCCTACACTGATACATCCTCTTCTTTTCATCCCAGCATTTTATCAGCTTTCTCTTAAGGTATGTACATAAGATGACACCTGTCTGGGTTCCTCTTTCTTCCCCTTAAATATTCAGCGGTTTGCGATATGTCCAACTTGTCAGAATAGCATTTAAACTGCCTGATTTCCTAGGTCAGGAATTCAGAAGTCACTGAAAAGAGACAGCTGCCATACCTACAGTAGTTGACATCTGCTTGTATTAATGATCCAGTGTAGCCAAAGCTTTCTAAACTGAGAGCTAAATTAAAATGTCTGTCCATACATTCCCAAAAGAGAATGATTTCCTGTGAAGATAGGTCACTTGGCCACTAAAACAATCTGTACCTTCCCATCCAAAATCGTTTCCCATGTTGCTCTTTTCTTGCTAATGGGACACTCTTCCATTTCCTGCATGGCCACTTCATATTCCCCATCCAGAAGCTGCAAGCGTCTGTCAAGACAAAATACATATTTATGTGCAAAAAAGCTCTTTTATTGTTTGTCTATTAAAATGCATTATTTCACAGTAATCAAATTTCCATGAACCTAAAGGCATATTTTCAGGCAAATTTATTTGACTAGGTCTAAATCTTAGGCAAACATCATCCCTAACAAAGAAAAATGCTAAAGACTAAATGAAAAATATATACATTTTAATGCATGTTTTGGTTCTGCTGCAAATTAGTCTCATTTATACAACAGCATGCCTGAGAATGTCCTTGCTTATCATCACTACAAAACTATCTAATGGTTCCTATCCTGTTCAGCATATTGAAGTTCTCCAGTGAAATTAAGTCATAGAAAAGAACAAAATACTGCCAAGACTTCTAAGAAGATACAGATTAGCAAAGGGTATTTCTTCCAAAATCAAACTCTTCTCAAAATACACTTCTAAAACCCTATTTGGATAAATAACCATTTTGTCAGAATTAGTTGGAGCTGGTTTAAGCAGCTTTTTCTTCAAGCTCCATTTTTATTGATAAAGAAATCATCTAAATACCTACCTCTACCTGGGACCTGCATTTGCCATGGAAAGAACTCTTATTTCCATGTACTGTATTTTGGCTGTTGGCACTATGATCCTTTGCAGCACAATCAAAATCTCCACCCATGAAGTGGTCTGGTCCTTATCTTTTGAACTGGACCTAGAGTGCTCTAAGCTACTGACACGTGAGTTCACCCCACTCCACCTTCTTTGAAATACATTAAGAGTACCATGATAATAAACAATTAAACTACATGACAGAGTAAGCCTGTTATAATTTTAACTACTTGTTTGATTGTCCTGTAGTAACAGAGAACTGATGTCTTCTGTAGCTGTCAGCAGAATGAGACCTGTGACTACATCAGCAACAGTCTGGGCATGGAAAAAATTATGGCACGCAACAGAGTGTAAACAGTAGGGGTATTTCAGAGACCTTTTCTTTGTTTAATTTTTTATTTATGCTGTCACTGATCTTTAACAGAACCAGAGAAATTACATCTGCCAAGAACTGGCAAGGAACAGACAAATGGATGCAAATTAACAGGACAATATTCAAGTTCACAGATGGGAATTATTTACAGTAATCACTGAATAGGTCTCAGTATAAAATGTGTTATGAAACCTGTAGGATTTTTAAAAAAAGTGTAACAAGCCTAAGTTCTTATTGTAAATAACAACTAAAATGCAGCCAAAGACAACCTACACTGTAACAAATAACA
>VYZR01125141.1:37504-55771 GCA_013400675.1 Oxylabes madagascariensis
GCCCCCGCGTGACGCGCGGATGGTTCTGGAAGCGTTTGGTTGGTCCGCGCGCTCGGCGCGCGCCCCCCCCACTCCCCGCCTTTGAACTGAATTCGCGGGAAAGCGCCGCTCGCGCTCCGGCGCGGGGCATGATGGGAACGGGGGGGCCCCCACCGGCCTGAGGGGCCGCTGGGCGGGCCCCGCCCTCGCACCCCGCGGGCGGCGCTCAGCCCCGGGCTAACCCAGCCCCGGCCCCGGGCACCGCCTCACCGTGCCCCCCGGCACCGCCTCACCGTGCCCCGCGTGCCCCCCGGCTCTCCGTGTACCCCCGGGCTCTCCGTGCCATCTCCCGCTGCCCCCGCGGCCGCACAGGTGATACACCTCTTGCCTGAGGGGTCGCTCCGCTGTCCGCAGAGCTCAAGAGCTAAATTTGTCAAAATAGAAGCTCAGGTATAAATCGGTATGGGTTTTGTGGTGGAAGTGGTTATTCTGGGTCGGCCATGAGGTCCTATCCCATAGCTTTAACCTTAGCTAACCGTGAGGTTTCCTCAGAGGATGGCACAAGAAGTTGCACGTAGGGCAGGGAGACTTGAATTCTGACATAAAGTGTCTGTGGGTTCGGCAGATCCTCCCCTGTCCCCAGGGAATGCCGCTGTGTCCGTACCCCACCGCCGCGGCGGGGCCGAGCCCGGGCCGGGGCAGCGCCTCGCGTGTGAGGGAGCCCCGGGCCGAGCGGGGAAATCCAGCAGCGGCTCCATTTAATCACCTCCTTATCAGCAGCTCACACACAAAAGGCTTCGGCAGCCGTTCCGTTCTGTTTGCTTTCCTTTGCAAAACTTCTCCGGGGTAATTGTACAGGGTAGGGTTTGAATGGTCCATGTGTGAAATACAGCCTTGAATTCTGGTAGCAGATACAGCTGTGGTGCTGGCACCGTCTCCGTTTATCTTCTAATTTCTGGCGTTAAGAAAAATGAACTTAGTGATAAATATTAATTGGAAAACTATATATCAAAGTCAGTCATGCTGTAAACGTGCCTTACATTATCAATAAAGGGTGATTCTAAAGTGATGGCTCATTTGTCCCTTATTAACCTTATTATGTTTAAAGAAATTATATGTATATACACCCCAAACATTCAAATAAACAAGTCTTTGTTGACTACTATCCTCCTCTTTTTGCTTTTTCTGCTGTACCATTTATCTTTCATGTTTGCTCTGGAAAGATCTTTTCTTCCCCTATCTTTTATTTTCCCCCCTCCCCTCATCAGGCATTGATGTTTTACCTGCAAGCTTTTCAATATTTGGCTTCAGCCTTAATTTCCTTACACTTTTATAAATTCATTGCTGTCACCACTTTACCTACATTATGTTTTCTTCCTCTAAACAATACTGTTATATATTTTATATATCCTGCTTGTCATAATTCTCTGCTTAGTATTCCAGCTTCTTTATCTTCTGTTTCCTACTCAATTTCTCTACAGCCACTTCTTGTTGCTGAATATTTAATTTCATGCCAGTCTCTCACTCCTGGCAGCAGCAGTGTTTGATGCACTACACATTTTTGAGGACCTTACGTGTAATTTCTTTCCTCATTATACCCGGGACTTCCTGGTGATGCTTCTGATGTTTGGTGTTTGGCAGGCTGGAGAGCAGCAGTATCCCAAATTATGGGTATCTTTCGGAGATCAGAGGTTGAGCTGAGGCTGGTGACAAGTTACAAGTGACAAAATGTATCAATATTGGATTATGTGGGAGAAAGGCTTCTCAATGTTGTATAACTGCAATTCCGCCCTTGGAAGTTGTTTATTGCCTAATTTATTCCTGTTTCCTCCCAACTGCTTCCAAGCCTCTGTTGCTTCTGGTGGGTCATCCTAAATTTCAGAACTGGGAGGAGACAGAGGGCAAGCTTCCAACCAGGAGAAAAAGATAATTCAGCAATTAATCTCTGGCATTGAGTTGGATCTGCTTGCGAACAGAGGAACCAGGGCTGCCACTCCTGCCTTGAGTGAGACAGGAGAGTGCAACACCCCATCTGTGTCTGAGCCCTCTGGAAATGTAGGACTGGCTGCCAAAAACAGGAGAGCTTTGGTAGCTTGAGCCTGTTTTCCTTAGTTGGTAAAGAGACTCTTCATTTTTTAACTTGTTTACATTTGCTGCCCCGGGCTGTCCATGTGTCCTTAAGGAGCACAGGGTATTCATGAGGTACAGTCCTCAAAAATTCTGAAATGCCATTCCCCATCCCTGGAAGTGTTCAAGGTCAGGCTGGATTGGGCTTGGAGCAACCTGGTCCAGTGGAAGGCGTCCCTGCCCATGGCACAAGTTGGAAGGAGATGATCTTTAAGATTTTTTCCAACCCAAACCATTCTATGATTCATTCTGTATTTGGAGCTTCACAGAATGGACAGCTAGAAAGAGCACAGGGCACAAACCAGCAAGTAACTATTATTTATTTTGCACTATTAGAAGCAAGAAAAAGAAATAATTTCTTTTTATAAAGATGGAAGTCATAACAGTTTCTTCAGAAGAAATGAGCTATGGTGTGAGACTGTTGTGCCCTTGACCTGCCTGGCAATGTAGACCCCTATAGATTTTACAGATGCATTTATTAAAACCCAAAAAATTTAAAATATTTTGCTTGCATGCATCTACATCAGATAACAGAAAGTTGGCCATATTTAGCAAATGACACTGAAAATGTGTTTTCTAATAAAGTAGTCCAAAAAAGATGTAGTGAAATAGAGTGTGCCTGCCTGAAATTGACATAAACACATTAAATTAAAATAGTACATTATGATATTGTATCTTTTTGCCATAAAGGTAAAAAAGTACTCTAACAGAATGGAGGGGGGAAAAGGGCAGTTTAATAAGTTTAAGATGATAAATGGAAGAAACAATCAATTGCAAACCAAGAGTGCTGTTGGAACAAAACCCTGAAAAGAAAGCAGAAGTAGGTGGCAGAGGTGCTTTCATGCTATGTCAGATTTTCGGTCTTGAGATGGTCAATCCATTCTTGTTTTCACATCCTGTTAGTGGGATTTGCATTTGATATCCAAAAGATCAGATTTGTTTCCTGCAGATTGAAAGCATATGCTACTTGTAAATCTCTTTTTCCTATGGCTTTTTGCAGTCTGTGCGTGCCCAGCATTCCTGTCATCTTTAATGGATGAACTGCAGTGATTTTTGCCCCTTCAGATATATATGTAAAAGAACATGCATATTTTATAGCACTTTATGGATTTTTGTTTTGTTTCATAGTTACATGATTTTGTTGGTTGCCTGTAGTACCTCTATGGCCACACGACTTAACTTTCCAGCTTCCAGTCCTCCAAATTAGATCTCAGCACAAGAATATTCACAAAAGATTTTTTTTAAAGGAGAAATAAATACTTGTGTACTTGGAACTCAGTCTAAATGAAGGTTCTGCCAGTATATTTATACTGCTTTCCTCACATCTTTAAACACAGATCTGTCTATATAGATTGTTAGTAGCTAACTAAATACTACTACACATCAGTTTATCTCCTGGGAAATTAATATTACATGTAGCTCTGGAACAAAAGGGTGCTTATGAGCTAAATATAGAAACTTTTGGTCAGTCTTCGTTAAGGATTGGTTCCAGATTTGGGCCATCATGAAAGCTAGGGTCAGGATTTATTAGGGGACATTGTTATTCTTCACTGGTAAGGCACTGGAGTTGGGTGTTCAGGGTGTTGTTGAGAATAACAAATCCTCAGTGACTGTTCTGGATACCTCTGCTTATTTTGGCCTTGAGCTAACGAGCAGAGTCAGTGGGATTCAAGGGCATCCAGGATGGAAAAGACTTTACATACTCCACTTCTGTGGTTAAATCCAAACCTTGCTT
Source organism: Oxylabes madagascariensis (assembly GCA_013400675.1). NCBI lineage: Eukaryota > Metazoa > Chordata > Aves > Passeriformes > Timaliidae > Oxylabes > Oxylabes madagascariensis. The sequence continues at coordinate 41,346 of VYZR01125141.1, forward strand.
CTTCTTGTTTTCATGCATCCAGGTTCTCCTTCTCACACCCCGTCCCCAAACCCAGGTTTTCCAAGAGAGAAGTGAGGACAAACAAATGTTCCAGAACCTAGATGAACAAAAACACCTCATGTGTAGATGAAAGATCCCATCTGTGTCACTGTACTCCAAAACCAGACCCATTTCAGTGGCACCCCTTTCTTTCATTTACACAAATAAACTTCACTAGGCGCTGAGTAAACTTGACCTGCAACAGCTATTGATTCATTTTCCATTGAATTTCATTTTCAATATATTTCATTCATTATTCATAAATTTTATTTTTCATTTTTCAGTTTATATTCCTTCTTTTCAGTCTGATTTGATGTAGACCAACAGTAATGGGCCATGGAACTTGTCAGATAAGGTAATTTTCCCTACCTACTTGGAAAACAAAAGTTGACACCCACAGACGTGGGTGTTTTCCCAGACTCTTGTAAACAGAGGCTACATAATATTGCACCTGGAGAAAGGGAGCAATTCCAGCTTTCTGGGTAACAGCATGAGAGCAATTCCAGCTCTCTGAGTAACAGCGCAGGAGCAGTTCCAGCTCTCTGAGTAACAGCACAGGAGTTCTGGGTGTATTTGGGACGGCAGGATCGTGCTGCTGTTGGGGTGGAAGCTCTCCGTTTCAGTCTGGTTTTTCTGCTTGTTAGTGTACAGTGCTGCCCTGCTTTAATAAGTAGGGAACTCAGCAAAGAGAAAATAAACTTTCCTGTAAGTGAAGCACTGTGGAGCATGGCAAAAGGGAAGAGTCAGGATCCCACACAGCAACCCAAGTGTAGCCATGAATGCCGTGTGTGTGTGAGAGATTGACAGAGCAGCCACTTGTGATTCTCATTCACGTGTTTGGCTGGGGACTGCTTTTGTACAGAGCTGCTCAAATATATTCCAGGAGCGCAGCACTCAAGGAACTTGGCCTTCAGGGAATCTTAATGCACCCACAATGCAGAGTTTTCAGCCAGCAGGCTGCTCGTGTGTCTTGAGTTATTGCAGGGAGTGAAAAGTGAATGCACAGGATGTTTTGCACCAGGGAGTCACCTGCCTTCTGCTTTCACATGGTGAACAATCAGTGACAATTAGTAGTCAGTATTGCTTAGGACTTGTTTCTTGGAGTTCTCTTAGTGTATTTTACTGTATTTTTCATGACTCTTCTACAGTGCAATTTTTTTCCTGATTTTCAGTTAATGATTTATTTTTGCCTGGTGGCTTTTTAGCAGCAGCGTTTGTCATTGGAATTGAGATACTGCACTAAAACTACTTGTTTCAAAAGCATTGTGAAAAGCTTGGGCCCAACAGATGGGTTTGTTCTAGAAAGGTAGGACATCTCTTAAGATGATTAAAATGTAAAACCAGAAATATACTAACTAAACAGAAAAAAATCCATGCCAAATCTTGAAATTTAAATACTTAATAGATGGAAATGAACTAGGAATCATTCTAGTAATCTGCTGTAATTTCAGAGATGCAGTATGTGTAGTACACAAAACTATCAAAAATTATTCTAAGTGAACTTTCAGGATTTGTGTTCTCTTAACTGAGTCCCGGAAACTGTGAAAGATACGGCAACTGAAACACTTCAGATGCAAACTTAATGATTAAACTCAGAAATGCAGAGATCAAAGAGAAACTGCTGAGAAGATCTGAGAATTAAGTCAGTTACAGATGTAAATAGAGGTTTCTGAACAAAAGGTCTGTTGACAGTGCAAGAATGAAATCTTCAATCACTCAAAAAGAAAAATATTGGAGGATCAAAGAACATGTCAGTAGACAGTAAAACAAAACCTCAACCGAATTAGTTAGCTAATTAATTTCAGCTTTAAGTAAGGGACAAATTTTAACAGGGGCCAATTCTTTCTTTTGTGGCTAAATCAAGTACAGATTATTAAAGTGAGAATTTGGAATTTTATCGCCATCAGTTACTTAAAGGATAAGATCAGGGCAGAAACTGTGTTCCCAGTGTTTACCAGTTAGCACAGACACACAAAATTCACACATGGGAAAACTTATCTAAATGTTTCACAGCAGAGTTATCTGGGATTTCATGTTATCTGGGGTTTCACATGGCAGAGGTTGCTTCACACGGCTTTTACAGAGTTTTTCTTGTTTTTGGAATGCTGCTTGGGAGAATATGATTCTGCACACTATAATCTGAATTATCCATACTCCAAAAGTAGTTTTACTGGTTGTTGTCATGACTGTGCTCAAAATACTTTTATCATGCTAAAACCATCTCTGTAGAAGGATGTGAGAAACACAGTAGCAGGCAAATTGTGACCAATCCTAACTCCAGTTTTTGGAAGGAGAAATAAATCTGTATGTGGTATAGTTTATGCTTTTTGTTGTACCGGTACAATTGATGCTTGGATTTAAAAGATGCAAGGCTTTGCTCTGAGGAAGTTCTATCTTTCCCAAAATTGCTACTTATGACACAGGTCACCCAAGGCCATGCCACAATTTCACCTACCCTTCAAAACTTAGACAGGTTAGTGAGGTAAATTAATCTTAGCACGCTTCTGCTCTCCAGACCTCTAGCAACAGACAAGAAATAAATTAAATTAAAGACAATTAAGCAATATACTTTGTGGTGTTGACATTTTGGGAGTGTGTAGGGGGGATGACTGATATAGTTTCAAATTGTTGAAGTGTGACTGGCATTCTACTGGGTTATGAATTGGCAACATGATGACTGAGTAGTTGTAACTGTCCTGCTGCATTTAGACAGACTGTCAGCTACTCACCAACCAGCCAAATGACAAAACCAAATTAAAAGGCACACTCAGAGTTACTACTGTGCAAGCCCCTGGAGACCCCGAATAAGCAGATGGATCTTATACTGAGTGCCAGATGTGAATTGGCAAGGAAACAACTCCAGAGGCATCATTCCCCTTCACTGGAAATTCCCTTTGTATAGATGTTCAGATCTTGGGGCAAAACAGAATGCCTCAAAATGAGTAGGAGGAAAAATCTGATTCATAACAATTCGAGTTCAGAGCCAATGCAGAGAAGAAAGAAAAGGTTTTGCCTTTTAAAAGAGATGATATGTAAAGTATCAGATAATAGTTCTGTTAAGACATTAAATGAAAATATTTATATTTGTTGGTTTGGGGTTTTTTTACCACTTAGAGCTGAAAAAACAGAAGAGTAAGTGAATGAAATTCCAGGAGGGATTCAGATCTAAAGTTGCAGGGTCAATGCCAGCAAGCTGCAAGAATAAAGCAATGCATTGACAAAGACAAGCATTTTTCTATCAGAATGGAAAAATAACATCTGTCTAGGACATGTACCAAGATTAATGCTGGTATGGAACAGTCCAGCTGACCAAATGCAAAGTCTTAAATCTAAATTTTTGGATGCTCAGAGTGGAATTGCAGTGTGGAAACCACTATTTATTCAAATTGACTGCTGGTTTTGGCAGGGGTGAAACCAAATCATCATATAAATTATTTTAATTACAAAACTAAGGAAGTTAATGTAGTCTAAAGTTTGGGTTAGTCTATTTTTGAGAGTAAATTCCAAACTGTTTTATTAACAGATGTGCTTATATATTTTTAAATCAAAGTCCCACATGTTCAGTAAATGCTTTGAGGGCTTTATTAAAAATATATCCCAAAGGGATGAACCACTGGCTCAGCTGAAGTCAGTGGAAGCTTCCCAATTCTTTTCATGAGGTCATAACATCACTCTCATTGTTTAAAAGGCATTTTCATAAAGTACATGTTAATTGTAAAATACTATACATCTGGGGGCATCTTCTAAAAAGCTACAATTGTTTCTGCACTCAGGTAGTAAAATACCAGAAATAAAGAAGATAGACACAAATGCATTTATAATTTAAATATTTGTCTTATGCACATTAATCATTGAATGTTTTAATATAGACAAAACTTAAAGGAAAACCACTGGGAATATTCCTAATTGACATTTGTAGACATAATCTACAAATATTAAACTGTGACAGCTTGCCAGAACTTCTCCTCAAGGACCTACTGATGGAGATTTTCTAAAGAGATTTCATAAAAGCACCAAACTCCAGGACCCTACAGTTGCCAGCTGCAGCAGTTGTTTCTCCAGTTTTCCCAATAAGATTTGTTGAAACTCTCTGTATCGCAACGTCTTTATTGGTAATGGATCCCTCCTTAATTTGCACTGATGCATTTGGAATGTCAGCTTCCAAAACAAGGCACATGGGAGGCATTTAAAGTAGATTTTATGAAAGGGAAATGAACAAAGAGCATGTCAGGTTCCATTTTGATTTGCATGACAAATCCAGCGTGCAGTGTTCTGGTGGGTCGGGCTGGGCTTGCCTGCCACTCACGGCGTTTGTCACTTTGGTATGAGCACTTTTGACAGTCCGTTATGTTAATTGTTCTGAGGATTGTTTTGCTGGGGGAAGAAAAGGAAAGGCATTTTTATTTTTGTACTTGTTCCATCTACAGGAAAGGAGGGATATCTGAGGGAACGAAAAATGTTTTCAGTCGGGTTTTGATCTATTTTTTTTTTTTTTAATAATCTTATGAGGTCATCAACGAAGTTCAGTATTTTAAATCTTATTGTTACTCACTCTGTGGTTTTGAGTGGGAAGTACTAGGCCCCTAAACTAGAAACTTGGGGAGTCTATTGTGTTGGTGCACACCATTCTTTGATCCTTTGAGTCCCACAGTGATGGGTCCTGCAGAGTGGTTTGTGCTGTGCCTATGTGCTTCTATGGGATGATATTGTGGTGCTTTGACAAGTGCTAGCAAGAAATTTAATGCCCTCTGAGGCCTTGTTGGACACCCATTGTTATCAGTGTGTGGGGAACTCTCAGACCTGTTGGTAGATCTGTGCACAGGACTGAATTCTCCTGGAGGCACATTCAAGGTAGAGGTTGCTGTGGCCTCTGAGGGCACACACACTTCTCCACCATCTACATTAAAACAGTCATGGATGGTTTGGTGAGTTTCAAAGTTCCTGACTGACTTCAGATGGCAGAAGACTGTAGGTTGATCACAGAACAGTATTTTCAGACTGACAGAACAATCAAGCAAAGTTTCAGAGGACTCAGTTGTTTATGATGGTGTCTCTCTTTTGCAGTTACTGCTGATTTTCAGCCAAAGAAGAGCTGAATGGTTGAAGAGAGAGGAGAGCAAGAAGATAGAAATAGAATTTTTGGGTAATGGCTGACATTTACCTTTTCAATTCATAACTCCTGCACTGCATGTAGTGTTCTCATTTACATGTTGGGATCTACATGCACCATGACAGATTAGCTCTAAGTACAGAATGCTTTTTAGTATAAAATCGTGCACTCAAATACAAAAATACTCAAATGAAGTGAAACAATCCAGCAGTAATTCCAATCACACTCTTGCTCAGCAATTCAGTGGGCTAACGTTACTTTTGATGCCCAGTGCTGTCTTCCTTAAGGGGTATTTTACTAAAATCTGTGGACTTGCACAAGAATCACCTTGAGCTGGTGCATCTCAAAATATCAAACCCAATATAATCAGCAAGTTACTGGTGATAATGAATAACACTCATACCACCACTGAGAAGGACTGCTGGGCTGCTTTACTGAGAGCTGAACTCCGTGGGAGGTGAACTCACTGAACTTTAGGTCCCAAGGGACTGGAGGCTTTGGCTCACCAGTGGGGATGGCTGTGCTGATCCCCCTCCAACCTGTGTAGGACAAGGGAGTCTCCAGGGAGGACAATCTCCATCAGGAATTGCCCTTGTCCTTGTGGGGTGGGTAAGGGGTCCCTCGGCACGAGGCAGCTGCAATCCAGAGCTGCCTAGGCCACCAACTTCTGAATGCAGCACCAGTCTGCAGCTCTTGGTTTTGTGACTGGATGGTGCCTCTCTGTTTCCTGGTAGCTTTCCTGTTTGGTTACCTCTTGGAAAATCATGTCACTATTTCCTCTCAGAGTGAAAAGTTGCTAAACCTCTCCCACAAAGAATTAGTTTTGTTTTGTTTTGTTTTGTTTTGTTTTGTTTTGTTTTGTTTTGTTTTGTTTTTTATTGGTCCCAAAACTGAAAAAAGCCACCACAAATCCAAGTCACAGCAGGTGAAAAAAATTACTGCTGTTCTTGATAGTTCTTATAAAGTGTTTTGTCTTACCTGCGTTTGTAACAAAAGTCAATTGCTCAGGTACTCATTCTGTACCTGGCAACACCTGTTAAAACTTTTAACTGTAAAGGGAAAAATCACTTCTTTTTTTTTTTTTTTTTTTTTGCTATTATGTACGAATTCTGTGCCAGAAGCCCTCTTGCCCTTAGTCTGCTGCCTCTTCCCCTGGTACTTGTTTTTTCAGAGACAAACACCTGCCTTTTCCCCCAGGGGGGAGCGATGGCTGTGCCATGGTAGTTTTGGAGGTGGAGCTGGTTCTGTGGCTGACCAGCTCAGCGACAGCAGTGACAACTCAAAGCGTAAGCAGCAGATACTGCTGTGGGTAATATGCATTTAAGCAAATTTCTCAATAAATTTTGCAATAAATTATTTCCCATCTCAATTTTTATTTTCTGAAACATCCCTAATTTCAGAAACAAAAATTTACTGTTGCCTGGTTTTATTGTTAATTTTCTCAGAATCATAGACCCATGGAATGTTTTGGGTTGGAAGGGGCCTTAAAGATCATGTAGTTCTAACATGGGCAGGGACACCTTCCACTAGAGCCAGGTTACTGCAAGCCCTGTCTAACCTGACCTTGAACAGTTGCAGGCATGGGGAATCCACATGTTCTCTGGGCAACCTGTGCCAGTATCTCACCACCCTTAGAGTAGACGTTTTTTTCTTAAAAATTTGGAAGGTGGAAAGAACGAAGGTGCCATGTGAGAGATAAAGAGCCGTATGTCCGGGAGGAATCCCAACAAGAAGCAGAGCGCTGGAGCAGTTCCAGGCTGACGTCCCATCACTGAGCCTGGTCAATGCTATCGTGTTTAGCTGCAAGGCCGGTGCCAAGAGGATGGCACCACACTCTTTTCAGTGATGCCCAGCAACAGAACGAAGAGCAACGGCCATAAACTAAAACACAAGAAGTTCCAGCTCAACGTGAGGAAGAAATTCTTTCCGTGGAGGATGGCAGAGCCCTGAACAGCTGCCCAGGGAGATGGTGGAGTCTCCCTCTCTGGAGACATCCCAAACACACCTGCGCGTCCCCTGCTGCAGGTGACCGTGCCTGGGCAGGGGGGTTGGAGCGGGCGATCTGCAGAGGTCCTTTCCAATCCGAAACTCAGCGGAGCTCAGCGGTCCTGGCCCCGCCGGCCGGGCAGGGGGCGGCAGAGCGCGCAGCGCCCGCGGAAGCGGCGCGGGCAGCGGGCGGAAGCGGCGGCCGGGCCGTGCCGTGCCGGGCCGTGCCGTGCCGGGCCGTGCCGGGCCTGACACAGCGGAGCCCCGCAGCCATGGCAGAGCGCATCGAGCAGCGGCTGGAGGATCGCATCCCGGAGCTCGAGCAGCTGGAGCGGGTCGGGCTCTTCACACGCAAAGAGATCCGGTGAGCGGGGCCGGGGCCGGGCGGGCGGTGAGCGCACGTGGAGCGGCCCGGAGCGCTGCGGGCGCTGACCTCCCCTTCCCGCAGGGCTGTCCTGAGGAAAGCCTCGGCGCTGGAGTACAAAATCCAGCGGAGAGCGCTGCGGAAGGAGGATTTCATTAATTACATCCAGGTAGGCTTCACTGAGCGGCAGAGCGGGGCAGCCCTCGCTGCAGACCCAGCTCGGTTAGACCCGGGTGGTTCTGCGGTGACCGCGTTGGGAGCAGGTCAGAAAGCGGAGATCCCCCCAGCCTGGGCCCTGGTGTTCACCTGTGAGCGCTTGTTGGCCACAGAATATTGTGAAAAATGCATGGTATATGATTGGCTTTTTGCAAATATTAAAATGAATACGATATGTGTTATGTTTAAAAAGAATGTTACATTAATATTTTTTAAATAATGTTGTATTAATTATTTTAAGTAGTGGGTTAAATATAGTGTTAAGCTATGTAAGATACCTTTTATGACCAGCACAAGGAAATTCTTCGCACAGAGATGACAGCAAGAGTTACTGCCCTTATCAGAAAAGACAAACATCAGCCCATCTCCTTTTCTCGCCTGTACGGAGCCAAAAAGGATTAAGAAAACAGATGACAAAAAACAGAGAATCGTAGTTTAAAAGNTAGAGTAGACGTTTTTTTCTTAAAAATTTGGAAGGTGGAAAGAACGAAGGTGCCATGTGAGAGATAAAGAGCCGTATGTCCGGGAGGAATCCCAACAAGAAGCAGAGCGCTGGAGCAGTTCCAGGCTGACGTCCCATCACTGAGCCTGGTCAATGCTATCGTGTTTAGCTGCAAGGCCGGTGCCAAGAGGATGGCACCACACTCTTTTCAGTGATGCCCAGCAACAGAACGAAGAGCAACGGCCATAAACTAAAACACAAGAAGTTCCAGCTCAACGTGAGGAAGAAATTCTTTCCGTGGAGGATGGCAGAGCCCTGAACAGCTGCCCAGGGAGATGGTGGAGTCTCCCTCTCTGGAGACATCCCAAACACACCTGCGCGTCCCCTGCTGCAGGTGACCGTGCCTGGGCAGGGGGGTTGGAGCGGGCGATCTGCAGAGGTCCTTTCCAATCCGAAACTCAGCGGAGCTCAGCGGTCCTGGCCCCGCCGGCCGGGCAGGGGGCGGCAGAGCGCGCAGCGCCCGCGGAAGCGGCGCGGGCAGCGGGCGGAAGCGGCGGCCGTGCTGTGCCGTGCCGGGCCGTGCCGGGCCGGACACAGCGGAGCCCCGCAGCCATGGCAGAGCGCATCGAGCAGCGGCTGGAGGATCGCATCCCGGAGCTCGAGCAGCTGGAGCGGGTCGGGCTCTTCACACGCAAAGAGATCCGGTGAGCGGGGCCGGGGCCGGGCGGGCGGTGAGCGCACGTGGAGCGGCCCGGAGCGCTGCGGGCGCTGACCTCCCCTTCCCGCAGGGCTGTCCTGAGGAAAGCCTCGGCGCTGGAGTACAAAATCCAGCGGAGAGCGCTGCGGAAGGAGGATTTCATTAATTACATCCAGGTAGGCTTCACTGAGCGGCAGAGCGGGGCAGCCCTCGCTGCAGACCCAGCTCGGTTAGACCCGGGTGGTTCTGCGGTGACCGCGTTGGGAGCAGGTCAGAAAGCGGAGATCCCCCCAGCCTGGGCCCTGGTGTTCAGCTGTGAGCGCTTGTTGGCCACAGAATATTGTGAAAAATGCATGGTATATGATTGGCTTTTTGCAAATATTAAAATGAATACGATATGTGTTATGTTTAAAAAGAATGTTACATTAATATTTTTTAAATAATGTTGTATTAATTATTTTAAGTAGTGGGTTAAATATAGTGTTAAGCTATGTAAGATACCTTTTATGACCAGCACAAGGAAATTCTTCGCACAGAGATGACAGCAAGAGTTACTGCCCTTATCAGAAAAGACAAACATCAGCCCATCTCCTTTTCTCGCCTGTACGGAGCCAAAAAGGATTAAGAAAACAGATGACAAAAAACAGAGAATCGTAGTTTAAAAGGATATAAGTCCAGAGCTCTTGCTTGCAAAACATGCTCTCGTGGAGGTATTAGCTTCCAGGAGCATCCAGACGTCTGTAATTCTTTGTTTTTATTGTCTTTTATTGTCCTAAATTTTATTACTGTTTTTGTGACTATTTTATCACTATAAAACTTTTAAAATTTTTAAACAAGAGATTAGCGTTTTTCATAGTATGAAGCGTAGCCAGGAGTTGGTGCCCGAGTTTGGGGTTAGGCTTCTCTTCTGTTGTGACCTTTTCCTGTAGTTTCTTGTCTCTCTAGGGATGTAGAGCCCCCAGTTCCCTGATATGCTGTGCAAACTGTAGCTAAGGGGAATTAATAAGTTCAGTATTAGGAAGAGGTTCCTGAAAGGGTGGCTGGGCACTGAACAGGACCGCAGGGAATGGTCGTGGCCTGACAGAGCTCAAGGAGTGTTTGGACAGCGAGTTAAGGCACAGGGTGGGATTGTTGGGCTGCCCTGTGCAGAGCCAGGAGTCTTAGAAATGTGGTGACCCAGCCAAAAATTACTGCTTATGTTTTCCTGACCGTAATGTTTATTGTCCATTTGATCATCTGTAACAAACTTGGTGTATTTTTTTTTCTTGACATGCTGTTATGTGCCTGCACATTTGCTTTTAAATATTTTTTTCTTCCCATTCTAGTATGAAGTTAATCTGCTGGAACTGATCAAGAAAAGAAGAGCAGTAAGTTTGTCAGTTGTTAAGAGGGCAAAATACTTTATGCCAAATATTCTATTGCAATAAAATGAGTATTTTTTTTCCTCCTAGCGCACTGGTTATTCGTTTAAGAAGGATGAAATTGAGTACTCTATTCTGCATAGAGTCCACAGCCTGTTCAACCGAGCTACAGGAAAATGGAAAGTAAGTTTATTTGTACTGAGATTTGGAACTCTTTTTTTTCTGCATGCCAGGTCATTGTACCAAGGGTGTGTTGCTTGCTTGTCAGTGTACAAACGATTTTATACATTGTGAGGTTGATGCTCTTCTTCTTTTGATTTCCAACAGGATGATGTCCAGCTCTGGCTTTCCCATGTTGCCTTTTGCAAGCAGTGGGTGAGTTTTCAAATCCTGATCTTACCCAGGTTGAGGCTGGTGCTTATTCACGCATCTGAAACTTGATTTAAAGATAGGGTCACAAACTTTACTGCTACATGCTGTAATACTGGAATAATTTTGATAGTATTGTTGGAGCTGCTTGGGATTTTCACTGATGTATGTAAGTGTAGAGTATGACTGAGAATGAATTAGTATAAAATTTGATGCTTGCAGGGGCAAAGGTGAGGCTGACTGCATTAAATCTGGAGTACTGGCTGGTTTGTGAGAACCATAATACTGGTTATACCTTCTCTGGAGTGAGTGACTCACTTGTCTGTGAATTGTGATTTTGTTCCAAATATTTATTGTAGTGGATGTGCTGAAAAGCCTGATTCTGTCAGTTTTGTACTTGATAAACTTACCTCTGCAAGGCTTCACATTATTACCAGCATTCAAGTGTTGTTATTTCTGTACTGAAGAAGGTGACTTTGCGTGGTGGTGAAGGTGGCCAAAGGAAAATATCTCAGAAGAGGGCGGTGAAACCATGGATTTGGGACTTGGGCAACATTTGTGTTGGCTGTGTAGTTCAAAAAATTTGAGTTAGCTATGCTACTCTGATGGGGTGACATTTAAATGCTGGTTACTACTGAGTAAATATGAGAAACTTTTTACCGTAGATAAAGTAGCAGAGAAGCATCTTTTCCAGAGCAATTGTACTACAGCTTGTAACCTTTCCTGCTGAAGCTTTGATGCTGGGGGTTCAATTCAATACCAGAGTGGGTGAAAAAACTTGTTTCTTTTACAGAACGCAAAACATCAACTCAGTAAGGTGTTTTCTACCATGTTGGCCATTCATTCCAATAAACCAGGTAAATAACACAATGGTGAGTGCTGCATAAATGCTTCAGCATAGGTTGTATGGTGTTGGTTTAAATTCTTGTAGATCTAAGTTCAAGCTGTTGGGCTAAAGTTCCTACTCTCTGTTCTTTGCCTTGCTTCTGCTTCAGGGAGGAGGGCTCTGACACGGGTTGTGCTGAGCAATCATAAAGGGATGGGAAGTAGATCAGAATGACCAATTCCCAGGTGGACTGGGGTCCTGGTAGATGTAGAAGCAGGACATGTCGAGTGCTCATGACTGCTTTTTGGCTTTTGAAGACATCATGAGATCTGTAGCTAAACCAGATTAAACTTCCTGGATCTGCCTGTCTGCTTTACAGTTTTATATGGGAGATAATCTGTCTTATTCTGGTGCTGAGCTCATGTTGTGAGGTTAAATAAAGTTATTTGTGTCACCTGTTGCAGAACTGTGGATTATGGCAGCAAAGTGGGAGATGGAGACACGACTGTCATCCGAAAATGCCAGGCACTTGTTCCTTCGTGCTTTGCGCTTCCATCCAGAGTGCCCCAAACTTTATCAAGAAGTGAGTTCCTGTTTTTCTTCTATGACCACTTACTTGATCAGTCAGAGCAGATCAATTCAGCATATTTTCCAGATCTGTCCAAGACAACTGGAACAAGTTGTTTTTCCATCAGCAGAAAAACGTCAAAAATATTAAAAAAACCAACTCCAAAATTCCTTTCTAAGGTACTGTTAAGCTCTGCTAGGACGTAGTTGTCAGGCTCAGTCTGGCAACCCCAATCTTTGCTGAGCACCTTGGTTTTCTTTGGGGGCAAGGTTTAAAGAATGACTAAAAAGTGATCATTGCCACCTGTTGGAAATTTCTGGGCACAGGGCAGATAGTGGTAGATGCACAAACCTTCAAAAACCGAGGCTCTAGGACATGTGTGGGATGTGACAAAGTCCTGATTTGTATCTTCTCAGAGCTTGTTTTACCCTGTTTTTGGACTGAAATTTTTGTGATTTATCCCCACAGTAATTTCAATTTATTGTCACTCTTGCAGTATTTCAGAATGGAGCTTATGCATGCTGAAAAACAGAGGAAGGAGAAGAAGGAATTTGAACAAGCAAAGATGGACCTGGTAGGACAGCTAAACTTACTTAACAGATAATTTCTGCTTGTGTATTACATGTTGAAATTCACAGTTTTGGATTAATGGTTTATTTAACAATGGCTTAGAGAAAGTTTTTATTCATGTCCTGCACCTGTGAGGAGATTTTCAAGTATTTGCTGATGCTCAGCTCTAATACTTCATACATTTATTTTTTCTTTGCATTTGTAGAATCTGTTATTACATTCCTCAGTCTGAAAATTAACAATGATTTCTGGAAAGTAATAGTCAAACTTCCTACCTCATTTCTTTATAGTTGACTTGTGGAAATTACATAAAAATAGACTTGCATGAAGAAAAAACATTAATACCTTCTGATTTTTTTTCCCTATTTGCAGAAATGTTAGCTGAGAAAGGACAATAATTTCTTCAATTATATGCTTGATATTTCAGGGGGAATTCAATTACTCTGAAGAAATTCTCAATGGGGAAATGGCTCGCATAGTCTACAGGGATGCTTCTCAGAAAATTAAAGGTGAATGAACATTTCTTGTACTTATTCATTAAGAAAATTGTAACCTTTAACCCAGTTCTGCAGTAGGTGATGCTGATAGACTTGGCTTCAATGCACACACTGAGATCATTTTTTCAAATACACCATTTTTTCAGCAGAACCTATTTAATGCCAGAGTATAAATGCATGGTGCTGGTAGTTCTGATTGCATGTCTTTCTGCAGGCTGACATCTCTTCCAGCACAACAGCTTTCAGGCTGAAGAGGCCTAGTGCTGGGTTACAGGCTCAAAACCGGATTGTTTAAAAAAGAAAACCAAAGGACAGTTCAGAGTTACATACCTTTTTTACTTTGACCACAACTAATCAGCTACCACCACTGGCAAAAAAGTAAAAATTCAGACTAATAATAAATGAGGCTAAATTATTTTAAATTAAGCAGGCTTGGTAAAAATCAGCCATTTTATTGAGAGAATTGGGTAAAATAACTGCAGACTAGTTGCAGATATCTTTGAGAACTCATGATAGATGGGGATATTTTGGAAGACTGGGCAAAATACAGTAATGAACATTGAAAATTAGTGGGGAAAAAGGACATTAGAGGAAATTTCAGAAAGAGTTGGCATAATTTAATTTTCTGGAGAAATACTGGAAAAAATAGACATACAAATGATTTGTAAGCACCCAAAAATAGTAAGGTGAGTAATGACTGGTGGGGGTTCACAATGATCTGATCATGTCAAGTCATGTCACTTGGCATTTTCAAAGGTAAGTTGTGGAGATTCAAGACACAATTCATGGACATCTATTTTGTGCAGCTTTGGACAGATCGGTCCTGAGTGTGGAGCATTTTGTGTTTTCTTGCCAGAGTCAAGTAAGGGAGTAGGGGAAGTGCTGATTAAATTTGATGTGGAACAAAGCTACAGAAATGCAAAGTGCAATTGATGTAATATGTTGAAGAATTCTTCAGCAAATACTCCACTTGATAGTTTTATCTTCTCTTGAAATGTAGGTGTTGAGTTCCAGCTGGCTGTGCTCTCTATTGCAAAGCTCTTCGATTTTACTGAAGATTTGCAAAAAGAAATCCTTGAAAGGTGAGTTGTGACTTTGTGTTGTATTTTTATTTTATTTGGGTTTGGTTTTTAAGAAACATATTCTTACAAGTACTCTAACTTATAGTGGACTTTCAGAACTAAAGGCTGTTCCTCTAGGGAAATAGTGTTAAGGCTTATGTGAAGTCCTTTAAGAAAAACAAAAGCATGATCTTTAGAAGAGGATACTTGTATCTAACTTCAGAAAGGACTTTAAAGAGCTGTTAAGAAAATTTAGGTAAAATATAGTTCTTACTTAATAATTACTGCACTTAGTTTGTGTAAATTCATTGCACTTTGCA
>VYZR01125144.1:0-21620 GCA_013400675.1 Oxylabes madagascariensis
CAGATGTGAGGGACAGACCCCCAAATGACATCAGGGGAAGAGGACATCTGCCCACATCTGGAGCAGGCAGGGGAGTCTGGCCACATCTCAGCTGGCTGCAGCAGGCAGAGCTGGCACAGAAACCAGTCAGCACCCAGAAATTCCTGCTTCCCTGGATGCTTTGGGGGGGTCTTCCCATCTGGAGCGCACCCAGAAAGGGGCTGAGACCCCCTCCTCGCCCTGTGTTGACAAGTGGCCCCGAACAATTCCTTGGGATCTGCAGGCAGCCCTGTAGGGCGGGCAAGGCAGAGGATCGGGGGGGATGGGACCGCAGGACCCCCCGTCCCCACCTCAGCACGGTGCCACGAGGCTCTGCTCTGAGCCGTGCCTGGGTTTCCGTGCGGGTGCGTGGGTTTAAATCAGGCCCTTAATGTTATTTGAGCATGGATTTGTTCTTTATTTTTTTCCATCCCTCCCCCTCTTTTTTTTTTTTTTTTTTTTTTTTTTTTTTTTTTTTTTTTTTTTTTTTTTTTNTTTTTTTTTTTTTTTTTTTTTTTTTTTTTTTTTTGTGTGGTTTAGTTTCTCTCTTAACAGGAAAAAATGATCAAAAATAAGAAAACAATCACTGTTTGAAAGTGAATGAAGGGCGCTTTCTCCCCTTCCCCCATGCTTTTTTCCTACTTTGACATCTCAGTGGTTTTTTTTCTTTTAGCCGCGGTTTCTGGGATAGGTGATAACTGCCAGTAATAGGATTAGCATTGATTTCTTTAGCAAGAACAGAGATGTGGCAGTTCCAGCCATTTACTGAACTGCCAGCTTTGAAATATCAAAAAAAAGAAAGAAAAAGAAATCTGCAGAAAAAAAGCTTCTTGCAGCATTTTAAAGAAAGGAAAGCCTATGTGAATTAAAATACACACATACACACACACATGCACACACACACACACACTCTCACAGCCCAGCACATGGGGTGTATAAATATATATATTATATGTATATTATATATATGAATCTCGCTCAGTGCTTTTTTTGTTATGGTGTGATAAAGGATCAAAAGAACTGTCTCTGTTCTAAGCTTCAAGAAAGCCTTTTTTAAATTCATTTGGCTTTCTTTAGCTTTCACTTGCTAACATATTTTAGGAGCTAATCTTACATATTTACTATTGTATCCTGACTTTTTTTAACCTTGAAATTCAAGCAAAGACAGAATGAGAAAGGGGGGAAAAAATAAAAGATTCCAAAGAGAAAGAAGGAGGGATGAGCCCATGGAAGGCTGTACTGTCTCCTCTGCCTGGAGGCATAACAGTGCTTGCTTTGGCGTGGCACATTTTCTCCTTGCTGCTGGCTGGGGGTCCTGGGAGGGATATGGATTTGAGGTGCACCCACCAAAGATTGAGTTCTACACTGCATCTGTTGTGAATCCCCACCTTGGCCCGACGGTCTTTGCTGAGAGCATTTCTCAAGGGCCAGCTCGGGTTGGGCCAAATTCGTAGCAGCTTAAAATCCAGAGTTTTAGGAGACTGGAATGGTATTCCCTGTCCTTGCCAGGATGCTGGAGGGTGTCAGGTATCCAGTGTCTACTGATTCTGCTCTTTGACTTGCATTCAGAGAGAGGAGAAGGTCCAATGGCAACATCTGAGCACAGTGGAAGGTCCTGTGTAAGGACCAAGTGCTGGTTGGGAAGGTCTGCAGATTCCATCTCAGGCTTGCTCTGAGCATAGTCCAGGCCTGAGGAGACACCCTTTCTCCACCGAATCCTCAACAATCCAAAGGCTGTGCCATTCAGGAGAGGACTCAGATCTTGTTATGGAAGTGTTTGTCTGTCTCATCGAGCAGAGCTGACAACTTTCATGAGAGCTTATGCTCATGCAAGGGAAGTCTGCAGTGACTCATTGTCCTCACACACAGCACAGAGCTTGGAGCAGGATGGAATTAGAGCTCGTTTCTCGGCCTAGAAACCCAAAACAACAGAGCAAGACAAATCATGGTCAGCAAGAGGAAAACTCTCGCTGCAGGAGGAACCTGTTTGTGGCTTCCAGTTTGGCTTTCTCCTCTAGCAGCAACTCAGCTCCATAAAGAGTTTGGGGTGGATTCCTGTGCAAAACCAAGTAAAAAGCAGAGGAAGGAGACAATCAAATCTGTTATTTGTAGTTACAGTAAGGATTAATTAAATTACATGCAAATTGCTTGTTGTCACATGCAAGGGAATCACAGCATGACCTACACATGGTGGCCAAGTGCTTCCAAAGAGGATATTCATGGACCCAGCCAAACTTAGATCGGGTAACTTCCCTTTGTCTTTGTACATGAAGAGACCCTGGGCTTGCTCCTGTGAGGGTCCTCTTGCTGTCCACCAGCTGGAGATGAGACCTCTGTGCTGGAACAAGCATCACCAGCCATGTGCCTTTTCCCATCCTGGTGTGCCTCTCCCATAATTTGCTTGGAGTCACACGTGGATTTGTAGGCACACAGGCTGGTGGCTCACCAGCTCTCGGAGATTTGCATTTCTGTGTTCTTATTAACAATCGCCCAAAGATCCGTGATGCTCATTTCACAGCCTCACCTTCATTGTGCCCTCTAATCCACGTCCCCGGGGTCTACTTCTGACATTCAAGCTTCAGAGCAGCTTACAAGCATCTATTTTTTTTTAACATCAAACTGCTGAAGGAATTATTGTTCCCTTTTTTCTGCAAACACGGACCTCCTTTCTCTACCACCCCCCTCCTTAAAATGCTTAAAGACTTGCCACGATTACATCACAGGAATGCTGGGGCTGGTGGGGTGGGTGTTCTCCAAACCTTAAAATGTTAAGGCTTTGGGGATGGCTCCAGGCAAAACCAGTAAGGCAAATCTCCCAGTTACTCTGCAGGGGGACGGAAGAGGGAAGGGGTTATTTGATGTAGTGGTCAAAAGCATGGAAATACACTAATCCTGTGTTCTTGGACGACATGGAAGAGCCAGGAAAGGAGATGTTCAGCTGTGGAAGCTGAAAGCACAGTATCATCTCATCTTTTTGGAAGTTTGGTGGTAAATCATAGAATCATGGAGTTGCCTGGTTTGGAAGGGACCTTAAAGATTGTATTCTGCTATGAGAAGGGATGCCTCCCACTATCCCAGGCTGTTCCAAGTCCTGCCCAACCTGGCCTGGACACTTCCAGGAATGCGGCAGCCACAGCTTCTCTGGGCAACCTGTGCCAGGGCCTCACCTTCCTCACAGGGAAGAATTTCTTCCCAATATATCTTGTAGGAAGAATGTTTCCCAAATGCTGGAAAGAGGAGTTTCAAGGGTGTGCTTGGACTAATGAAAGAGTTGCTAGAAAAGTTACAAAGACCAGGTCTTTTTGTGCATCCAGCCTGTCTGGCTTTATTGGATGGTGTGAAGAACATGGTCACAGTTCTACATTTTTATGTCCTTGAGCATCCAGTGTGACTGTATGGATACCTGTTCCAGGCCTGATGGCATTTGGACCTGCTCAGCTCTTCCTAGCAGCAGACTCTCCTGGGTGGAGCTCCTGGCCTGGGACATTTGCTATGGGTTAAGGACAAGCTCTGTTTTGCCACAACCTCCTATTGCTGCCACTCCAGCCTAGGCCACATTAAATTTCTTTTCCGGTAATCTACAAATACTTAATTCCTCAAAAATATATCCCAAAGAAATAGGTTATAATTAGTCTTTTCCTGCTTCACAGGAAAAGCTTTTCCATTCCAGTCCCACTTTCTGTGGGTCAAATTGCAGTGGTGGCACTGCAGAACATCCACAGTCTTTCCCAGGACTCTCTGAGCTCAGGAATCTCTTTCTATCTCTTTCTCTTTAATTTCCTTTAATTAGCCATGCCATAACTTCTGTGCACAGCAGGGAGACTTGGAGAAGGGAGCAGAGCCAAACTCCCTGAAGGATCCCACCTTCCTCCTCTCCCTGTGCCAGGGCTCAGGGCTCTCCTGGGGAGGCTTTGCCTGGAACGCTGCTCCCGGCAGATTTTAGCTTCATGGATCCTGCTGGTATTCAGTGCCTGTGTCTTTCATGTTCTTGATAATGTTTTTTTAGAAACCTGCTCCTCAGCACTTCTTCCCACTGGGACAGTGCCTGGCACAGCAGCTCTGCTCGGGGCAGACTTGGAGACCAAGCAGATCTCCTGAGATGTTCCTCCCTGGATCCACCAAACCCCACAGTGCTAGAGAAGCACTGTAGCATCCAAAAACCATTTAGCTGGCAGACTGGGGGTTGCCAGGACAGTGGGGTCAGTGAAATCCTAGGAAAAGGGAGGTGGAAGGGACCTTGGGATGACCTTTGCAGCAGCACCAGCTGGATCATGCTGCTCCAGGTGGGTGAGAAGGCCCCTCCATCAATGCAGGCACAACCCGCTCCTCCAGAGCCTGGCCCTGCACTTCAGCAGCCTCGGCCCCTCGGCCCCAGCCTCGGTCTCTCCTGCTGTGGTTTAAGCTCACTACTTATCTTACCTACCAGGAAGAAAAGCTATCCCTTCCTCTTTCCATAAGCCTCCTCTGAAGTCAGAGATTAGAGCAACGTCCCACCTCTCCTCCAGCTGAGCAACCCAAACTTCTTCAATCTTTCCTCAGAGGCATTGTTTTCTGCTCTTATGATATTTCCCGTCTCTATTCCGGGGACTTGCTACAGAAAAAACAGCATGTATGGGAAAATGTAGAGTCAAACGTAGCAAAATAATTGTGTTACAATTTCAGGAAAGGCCTTCATTTTAGGGTGTTCTGAATCTAATGGAATTGGAGTGTATGTTTGCTTATTTTAAAAATGCAGTGCTTTGATTCTTCCAGACGAAATGATGATTCATTAAAAAGAATACAGCAATTTTTTTTCCTTTTAAGCTGTTACCTATTTGGAATGAAGATATCCACTCACAAAAAGCAGGAGACCTGGAGGACCAGGGTGACTCCTGAGCACTTTGGTCTCACCCACTGGTATTGCAAAGCAATATGAACAAATAAATCAAAAAGTAAAGCAAATAACCCAAACTACTATTGAGAAGTTTCACAGACACCCTGGAAAAATCCATCCAGACTGTTGGATTGCTCCAGACGATGGCTGTGCTAACAATTAAAGCCTCACTTTGAGCTTCCTGTCTTGCTTCTTGGAAAATCTGTGACCTTGGGTTTTTAAACAAGAGTTGGCTCTGAAAAGGATTTGTGGCTTGGGAGAGATTTTTTTCCCCCTCCTAGACGGGGACATTTATCTGGGACCTTGGGGTGACAAGGTGTGGGACTCCCCTTTCCAGTCTGACCTGGTGCCTCCATGGCCAGATGTGAACCAGGTGCACCAGGGAGTTAAATCCAGAGGGGTGACAAAAGGCCAGAAATGTTGGAATCGCCCCATAGAGTGGGACACGCCACACTTCCTGTGGAAATAAATGGAAGGAGAAGTAGCATCCAATGTGGCATAACAAAGCACCAGGGAAAGATAGGACGGTAAAGAAAGAACCTATAGTGCAAACTGGAGAAAGGGAAGAGAACTAAACAAGAATATACAGTCAGTTAAGGCTTGCAGGGAAAAGATAAGGCCAGCTCAGAGAGCAGAAAGGCTTAAGGGGAATAAAAAGAGCTTTTACAATTATATCAGGGAAAAGGGAATACTAGAGAGAAAGTAGTTCCATTAATAAATGAAGAGGGAGACAAAATCAATGGTGTTGCTAAAATGGTAGAGCTACTGAACTCCTTTGCTCCAGCAGTATTTAACAAGGTGAGAAGAGAAGAGGGGCAGAGAAGTTATAAAATAATGAGGGTTTTGACTGGGTGATTCTTCAGGGGAAAAGCTGTTTGAGGGAGAAGGCACCTTGGAAAGGCCAGGATGAGGCACCACAAATAGCTGGGCACGCCCACGCCCTTGGGGAGCCGCTCCTCGAATCCTGGGCAATTGCTTCTGGAGAATAATAGGAAACCAGGTAAGGATGGCCAAATATGATATGGATGTTTTTTATTTTCAGTGACCAACCCTGGGAAATAAACCTATCCACTGAGTTTATTATTCTGCCCGGCAGTGAAATCATTCCCATGTAAAATATGTTAATGTTTAGCAGTGGAAAATGGCTGAGCCTTGAGGAGAAAATCCCAGTGCTACGGGACACCGGTGGGAGTTTGCCGTGGCTTAGTTTGCAGGCAGCAAAGAGCTGTGAATTAACCTTGTTGCTTCCTTAATATCCCATTCCTGGGAGCTAAGTGGCAAAGCCCCGGCAGAGTCCGAGGAGGGGCTGGGGCTGGCTGCATGATGGAGCTCAAGGTACCTCATCCACACCTTGTGGCTTTGGGATGAGACGTGCTGCCTCCTCTCCCTTTGCATAAGGGGTGACAGATCAGCTGGAAATGCAGGAAGGGATGGGGCAATCAAAGGGAATAAAGGAAAAAGTTGATGCGTGAAATGCCTCGGAGAACAGCAAAATGCTGAAAACAAGCAGTGTTGGCCAAACTCTGGGCTGGTCATGTCGCTGTGGAGCCTTCCAGGGAATTTAGTGAGGAGGAAACAAAGTCCTAGAAAAAGCTTCTGAGAATTTAATTTCTGAGGAAGAAAACCACGTTATTTGGGTTTTTTCCCTCTGCTTGCCAGGGAGTCTGAAAATTGAGAAATGTGTGAAGAATGGTGCTTACAAAAAAACAGGGTTTTTTTTTCCTTAACAGAATATGGATATTAAATGGCTATTTTTAACTACGGTAATTTATTCAATTTATATTCCAAAAGCACCAATCCTTGTGGTTTGTCATTTAGCCACCTCCTGCAGAAATGCATCATGATAGTGGTGAAATTAGAAAATGGTGCTCAGATAAAATGCAACCGGGAGTGACTGGCAGGTGTAGGGGAAAGCGGCTGAGCTGCTTTAGTTCCACATGCCAAAAAAATCGGAGACATTCTTCCCATCAAGTGGTCGGCCAGAGGCAGCTTTCCCAGAAGTCTGAGGCATTTCAGCTGATAAATTCAGCTGATAAATGCAGCATTTCAGTGAGTAAATTTCGGAAAGACAATCTTATAATGCAAGGCTTGTGTTCTGCTGTCTGCAAGTGCCTGCCAGTCCTTCCCATCTGAGGAACTGGGGCTCCAGACCATGGGATGCTCAGCTGGTCACTCCTGGAACAACACTCCTGGCCAGAGTCATGGCTTGGTTGATTGTCTGGGGCCACCAGGCTGATTTTTCCCCATTCTCCATCTCTATTTATTTTGTAATTATATTCCTCCCCACAGGGAGAGGGGGATGTTGCAGACTCCCCATCCTGGAAGTGTCCAAGGCCAGGTTGGACATGATCTGGAGCAACCTGGGACAGTGAAAGGTGTCCCTGCCCATGGCAGAGGGTGGGACTGGATGAACTTTAAGGTCCCTTCCAACCCAAATAATTCCTTGATTCTGTGGTTCTTAGGGATCCTGAATGGGAATAGTGGTGGTAAGCACTTCTGTCAAACTTGCCTTCACATGAAGTCCATTCCAGTGAAATGTGACCCTTCTTGCAACCACAGCTGCTCAGATGTTTTTGGAGTGAAGCAGTTCCCGATCACAAAAAGGCTTTTTGCCAAATATCAACGTTTTCTGTGGGAAGATTGATTTTCATGGAATTTCTTTCCAGGGAAATGAAATGAAATGCTTTCTCTGGTGACAAAGTTTATCTCTGTATCTGTCTGAGTGTCTCACGGGCTTCCCAGGAAGCCTGTGCAGTAGTTTAGTGAAGTGTGTCCATCCCAGTACACTATGTGTGGGATTTTGGAGTCATCCTTATTGAAGACCAGATGGGTTGGGATGGAAGGCAGGTCATGGAAGCATAGAATCATGGAATGGTGTGGGTTGGAAGGGACCTTAAAGCCCATCTCAATCCACCCCCCTGCCATGGGCAGGGACACCTTCCACTATCCCAGGTTGCTCCAAGCCCTGTCCAGTCTGGCCTTGGACACTCCCAGGGATGGGGCAGCCACAGCTTCTCTGGGCAACCTGTGCCAGGCCTAACCACCTTCACAAGGAAGAATTTCTTCCATATATCTGAGTTAAATATCCCACTAAACCCATTACTATGGATCCCATTTTTCCTATCCTTCCAGTTCCTGGTGAAGGTCAAGCTGGAATTGACCCAGGACATCATTCCAAAGTGTAATGTCCTGCTTAGGATGTTTTTCTCAACTTTATCTTCCAAAGAAAGGCTTCAGGGTTTTGCCATTCAGCCTGGCCTTACCATAAACCAGACTTAAACTGTTGGATCTTCCTTCAGGATGAAGATCCGTGCTTTTTAGTCATCTCTATTTGCAACAACCTTCCTTAACAGGAGATGAATGAAAGGGTTTTTCTGCCAGTAGTCCCGTAGGATTAGTAAAACCCACTGGAACACGGTGGAGAACCTTTCTGTTGTCTTTTATGGAGGCTGTGGGATGCTGAGCCTCAGGTGTGGTGTTGGGAAGCTTTTTGGCCACAGCCCAATATTTGTGCTGGAGGACCCTGGGGGAGAACTCCCCAAGCCAAGAGGAGCAATCAAAATCAGAAAGGAGCAATAAATCAGGAATGAGCATCAACTCCAAGTGCCTGTGGTGGCTGAGGAGCAAGGGGGACGTTTCCTCCAGCTGTATCTGCAAGAGGCTGCATCATCCCCAAAATAAGGTTTAACAACCCCTCACTTCCCCTCCGGGTACCCGTCTGTCAGAGACAGGAGGTTGGGGCAGCATTCCTGCTGATGCTCTGCGTGGCATTCCCTTCTTCTCCCCGTTTAATTCTCCTTGCACGAGATCCGTGCAGCAAGGGATGAATTTCAGCCATAAAGATTGCCAGACTGCTCCTGACTTTCACACCACGGGGAAAGGAGCAGCCTCCCGAAATGCTATTCCAGGATACCGCAATCTCTCATCCCACACATCCTAAACCCCCGACCCCCTAAAACAATGTCAGCCTTTCCCTGCCAGGTTGCCTCCAAACGTGCTCTGCGATAAAAAGCCCTGCCTAGTGTTGTCATTAAGAAACTATTCCTGCAATGCCTGGGCTCCCACTCAGCTGCCTCAACGCACAAACCATATTTCCCATTTATTTGTTCCGTTTGTTTATTTTACTGGACCACCCCATGAACCTGGGAGAAACACGCTGGAAAAAAAAATTATAGCAACGCCAACTATTCTGGGAGATACACGAGCCCCTCCATGTTTATCAGGTTGAGGGCACTGTATTTTGATGTCAATAAGCAATTTTTCCAGCCCGGTCTCCTGCCCGACCCTTTTAATCCATCAATATATTATTAGAGATAAAGTTGGTGGAAGCCTGCTGCAGTTAGAAGATAAATGACATCTCTGAAGTCAGGCATTAAAGACTAGATTAAGGCCTTGTGACACCGTTTTCAGTGCTCATCTGTGCACTTCTGTTCAACCTATCACACTGAGTGACAAGAAAGAAAAATAATGAACTGGGCCAAGGAAAGAAGAAGGGAAAAAAAAGGCAGAAAGAGAGAGAGATTTTTTTCCCCCTAACACACAAACTACATCAGTTCACACTCAGGATTAGACTGTATTTAAAAAAAAGGGGAAGGGGGAGGCTGGAACTGGATGGCACTATACAGATTAAAATAGGAGAAAAGGGAATCTGAATGAGGAATTTCAGTTTGGTTTTGTCCTGGATTTATTTTATTTTATTTTTATATTTTATTTCATTTCCCTTCATTTAATTCTTTTAATATATATGTATATATTTTTCATTTCAGCCTTTAATTTCCTTTCATTCCTTTCTTTCATTTTATTTTTTTCCTTGCAGGAGTGACCTAGTTGAGTTTACAGGATCCCAAGGGTTTTGTCTGGAGCTAAAGCAAATCCCATTTAGGACCAAGGAAATACATCCTTTCCAGAGACCAAGTTAAAATGTCCACAGACAGAGACCTCCCCTCCCTCTCGCCATTACATCCTTTGTCTTGGCGCAGTCCTGGTGTTGTTTTATTTGAGTGGGTCAATGCTGATTTTAGAGACACGTGTGTACATCCAGGTTTTTGTGTTTCAGAATTGGTAACCACACCCTTTCCTTCACAGGCACAGCCCCTCAGACAAAAATATTCCCAATGATTTTTCTAGAGCAGCCAAATGCTGGTGAAGATGGGTGCAACTCTTCTGTGCCCTGACACATTCCCTTTGTCCTCCCAAAATCCAGGCTCCTTGCAGCTGTCCCAGGATTTGAGCAGCCCCGATGCCTTGGCTGGGCATCCTCAGCACTGGCACCAGATTTCCACACCCGCGCTGTGGTGGGGAGGTCTTTGTCCTGTCCGTGTTGGACAGAAGAGGAAAAGTCAACCCAAGCATCATTCTATGCACTGGACCAAATCCAAGGCTGTTCCAGGCTCCGAAAGGACTTGGTGCTCACACTTGGTGTCCCAAGGCTGCCTTGAGAAGGGCTCTTGTTGTTGTTTGGGGCACGCCTGCCCACTGTTGTCCCATCGTGGTGACAGAGTGGCTGTGGGGGTACAGCTGGTCAGGAAGGTTCTGAGAGATCTGCAGAAAACGGGGCTGTGAGGTCACAGTCAAGGATGGAGGGGAGCAGAGCAGAGTCCACCTCTCCCTGGAGTGGAAGGGAAAAGTGCAGCTGTCTGTGGGAATGGGCATGGGCCCCTCTGGGGATCTCTTCACCCCGATGCATTGGCTCCCGCTGTGCTTGGCCTCTTCCACTGCGAGAATGGGTGGTTTGGGTGGGCTGTCACACCAGTGGGAAACCGGGGAGAGACGCCTTGCAAGGGGTCTTGTCCCACCATTTGGGACAGCTACCCAGTGGGAGACCCTCGGTGGTGGCAGAGCAGAGCAGCTGGTGCTGGATCTCTCCTGGGATCTCTCCCGCCCCGCCGGGGTCTCCGTTCCCTACAGTCTGTACATTGCTGCCGTCTTCTCCTTTTGAAGATATTTTTTAATGTCTTAAAAAAAAAAGATTACTTTGTTACAATCATTCAGCAAAGGGTTTCTGTGCCTGTAGAAAATATTAATAGACTATTATGAGGTCCTACAACTAATTTTTCCACACATATCATCTGTCTTTGCATGGTTATTAAACTCCAACAATATTTCATGCAATGCTTTCCTGCTAAATTAATTTGGTTTCTTCTTCTCCTGCTTCTTTTTTTTTTTTCCTCCTTCCACAACCTTTAAAATTAAATTGAATCTTCATAATTACGGCTTTTTTTTTGTTGTTCCTCATATCTTTTTCTTTTCAATTTTCCTATCAAAGTGGCTATACAGTTTAATAAAGATGTAAAGAAACAGAAATGAAAGTGTAAGGGACAGGAAGGGCTGTGTTGGGATCAGAGACAGGGGGATCTGGGAGAACTGGGAATTCTGGAAAGGGTGGGGTTGAGGTGAGCAGGGAATCAAACCTCTCTGGTCTGGCTCCAGCCTTCATGGAAAATGATGTGGGAGAAGGCATTGCTCGGAATGACTCATTAGATGGGAACATGGAGAAAGTGTGTTTCCAGCAGGACTCATCCTGATTCATCCACGAATTTGGGGCAATCTGGGGTCATGTGCTGCTCCTTGGAAGCCGAGGTGGGAACAGGAGGCATCCTTAGGTCCATGCCCCTGGATTGCACGAGGGAATGCCCTGTGTGCCAGCAGATCCTGTAGGATTACTGGGTGCAGGACTCCGGGACTCTCCTGGGATTATCCATACCACAAATTCTCCCTCTATCTCCCTCTCCTGTCACCACTTCCCAAAAGTCTGGTGACAACCTCAGCAAGGAGAACAGAGCTGAGAAAACAAATGCTTTGTTTGAACTGGAGGAGGATCTGGCACAAAGGCCTGGCCTAGGGATTGCCAAAGTCCTCGGATATCCAGCTGGAATCTGACTTTTAATCTTTTCCGAGTCAAAACTGAGCAGAGTTCTGTGTGCCTGTGGACAGGTCTGCCTGGCAAAGTTTGGTGTGACTCCAGCTGAGTTTCATTCTCTTTCCCAAGGATGCCCAGTGGAACTTCTGGGAGATGCTCTCCAGGGAGATAAAGTGGTCCATCTGCATTAATTATTAATCTTCATAAATCAGGGATTTTTTTTCCTTTTTTTTTTCTTCCTTCCTTTTGCCTGGGAAGTCTTCCTAAGGAAGACCTGGTCAATGGAGAAAGGGAATAGAGTTATCCTTGATAAAACATAACTGTTCAACTGGAACGTCAAAATAAATCACATAAACCAGGATTTTTCCTATTTCCTGGAAGTAACATCAGCGAACTCCTGCTGGGAACTTGCCCCGTGGATGGATACCCAGCACTAAGGACATCACACCGATGCTTTGGTGGCCAAATCACTGTGTGAGATATACATGGAACCAAGGAGAGCTTTTGTGAAGGTCAGATCCACCTACAGTTGGGCAGACTCCAAGGGGCACCACATCCTTTGTGGGACAGATGAGCCAGTGATCTTTTCCAGAGGACAAAAGTGGTGGCCAGGCCAGGCAGAATCCGGCTGTAGGGTTTCCTGCTCAACTCAGCTGCACCAAGAGGTTTGACTGAAGGTTCATGGGAACTAAGCCTGGTGGAAAATGGTCAATGGAGATGAGACCAAAGGAGACCAAAGGAGTTTGATCTTTGCCTGCCCCAGATGTCATGACCACAGTTGGCCATCTTTGGTGAGAGGGCCATGTCCCTGTCACGGCTCCTCCAAGGAAATGGCTGTTTCCATGGAATGACATGTGCTCTTACCAATAGGTGGCACCAATGGAACAGAAATGGGAAGCTCTATGCAGATTTCTCTGGAGAAGAGGGTGCTGGGAATTCTCTCTTACATGGCTATAGACTTTTCTACAAAGGAGGTATTGATTCCATCCCGCTATCGTAGTTGGAGCCTGCTGGAATATGGGAGAATTTGAAGCAAAATGGGACAGAGGGAATCAACCCAGACTGCTGGTGATACTGCTAAATCTCTGGAATTCAGAGTCACATGCACAGAGAAGTGATAAATATTTAACATTTAATATTCAATATTCGCTCAATTAGTAAATGATCAATTCCTATTCATAACTCAGAGGTAAATTGTTATTCAGATATGGTTCCCATGACCATACCAAGTGGAAGGAGTAGCCTGTTTTCCAGAGGAATCGCTGGAATCTCTAGTCACTGGATACCCAGTAGAGATGTGGTCCCATTCAGGAGGGACTGAACCTCCTGCTCCAAATGACTCCAGATGAGCAGCAAGGAACCAAATGTGAGGCAGATGGCTTCAGACAACTCTGATTTTGCCTCATGGCCTAATCCCACCACCACATTCCAGCTCTCTACTCCAAACTGGTGACATCCACAGTGTTTTGAAACTTCTGTGCAGAAAGGGCAGGATTGTGGGTCAAACCCCCCACAGACTGCACCACCACTCCAGGCCATTCCAATCACCGCTGTGATCCCGCCTGGATATTAACATTTGGTTTATGCCGTGAAATTTTTACAATTTAAAAGCAGTAGCCCTGTTTCTTAATGTTTTAAAGATGATGAACATTATCCTTCACATCCCTTTGCTCATCAGCCATGTGTTTATGTACCAAGCATCTGGCTACATTATTATTTATATTGCAGGAGACTGTACCAAAAAAGCCCTCAACAACCTCCAAGGAAATCAAAACACATTTCGGCCAAACGGAAGCAAAATGCTGATTTTTCCCCTATGAACCATTGCCACGGCAAAATATTTACTGTTTATGATTATTCAGGCTTCTCCTGCTGAGTTTTTACAGTGAGATTTACAGGCATGTTTGCATTTATAATATGTCAAAAGTTCCTCAAATTGCGACAATAGCCCATTAAGGAATAATTTAGTGGTGAGAGATGAAAAACACAGAAAACTAAGAGCTTGGGTAGTTTAAGGCTTGTAGAGCAATGCCAAAAATGAATTGATTGTTGCCTGTTTTTCACACTGCTGCTGCCAGTGCCTGAGTTGCAAGGTGCAGGGTGGATGGGATGGAAGCAGGGGGGTGGTTTCGTTAAGTTAGATCAGGCTACTCTAAATTCTGTGTAAAACCCATTACAAGTGGACCTTGAACATCTGCAGGTATTGTCTGAGGAGGTGAGGGAGGAAATCCTGTTTGCCATTTTGGGGAGAAGGTGGTGTTCTCCTGGATCTGACTGGTCCATCAGCATGGAGGTGGCACAGAACACAGCCCAGACCTCATGGCTGGACAGGTCATCGTGGTTGGTCCTGGAGCTGGTAGAGGTCAGGTGCTGCCAGTGTTCCTGGAGTTTTTCTCTCTCCTCATTGCAGGTCTTAGCCAAGGTCACTTGTTCATCTCAACCCTGTCCAGCCATGCATGGAATCTGGGATGCTCCGGTGGTGCAATCTTTTGCTTGTGCAAAATTAATTCCCTCCTTATCATGCTGAATTTAGCCCTGGGTTTGAAAGACTTTTCTTAAAGAAACCATGGAAATTAAACACACGTTCAGAAACCTCGTTCTCTTTTGGTGTGTGGATCCCTCCTGCATCCCAGCATGGTCTCTCCCCTTCCCACAGCACTGGGATATGCCGTGTTTCCCTCTGGCAAACACCCATCCCATCCTGCCAACATCCCACAGGAACCATGTGAGAGAGAGCCCTTTGAATAAAATGTCATCAAGAAAACAAACCACATAATCAACTCCTGAAAAAGGTGGTCCATCACAGAGAGAAAAAATAGAGGCTCTCTTCAGACATAATACAGAATCCTGGGAAAGAGCGTGTTGTGTCTGCCGAGGGGGAAGAACGGGCGTGGGGCTGGAATGTTTGCAATCAGGTTCTCATCAGGTTTCGGATCTAGCTCCGTTTTCTCCTCAGGTTTAACAAATCAAGGAAGAAATGCCCCTGCCTGGGGTCAGAGATAAATCTTGTACCCTGGACAAAGGGTAGATCTCCTTGTCAGTGCACTGATTTATTGTGACCTTATAGTCAGACTCTCTAATTTCTGCAGGTGGCTATAGGTGCCACTGGTGATTTGTTTCCTCTCTCGATACTCTCTTATAGCTCTGCACTGGGGACCATGGTGGCCTCACTGCCCTCTCTGTGGGGACAAGGTTTGGGTGGCTGGATCTCCACCTGGTTCAGGTCTGCAGGATGGCTTGGGTGGAAAATGAATTTGCCCTTTGTGAGAGTTGGGTCCCCAAGGCAGACACCTTCCCTAAGGCTAGAACAGACATGGGAAGAGCAGGACGGGTCTTGAACAGGTCAATGGGGAAGACACAGCCCAAACTCGACCTATGAAGGCTTGGAGGAACCACCCTTTGGTTTTGCTCCCACTCCTGGCTTGTCTAGCACATGCTGCAGAGGAACACTCTTGACCTGCCAAAAGTGAAGGAGCCAAATCCCACGTAGTCACTCAGCCCAGCTGCAGGTAAAAATTAATTTCATGGTTAACTTAGGTTTAGTCTCCACTCACCAGCCTTTCAGCCTTTCCCTGTTCTTCAACAGGAAGGTGCCCCCAAGAGCTGGAGTCTTGCTTTTCTGTCTGCCAGGCTGATGGGGTTGTGTCTCCCAGCATCTCCCCATCAGCTGCTGTTCCACAGCCCTCAAGCCACCCTGATGCCTTTGTGCCCTCAGCAGCTGCTCTGTGTCCTTGGTGAAGCTGGACCCAGAGCTGGACATTGTCCTGCCCCACAGCCCAACCCTGAGATAAATCCCTTCCTTGGCCATCAGCCCTCACTCACTACCCCAGGCTCTCTGCTGGCACTTTTCATTTGAAAAGTGGCACCCAAGTTTTCAGGGCAAATTTGGAAAGGAGACTTTTAGTTTGCCCTCACTGGGCATCTAAAGGGGTTCAGGCATCCACATGGATGTTACATTCCCAAAGTGGTGGGTGTGCAAACAGGCAGATGTGACAGGAGTTTCCATTGCTGCCACTGAAAGTCTGGATCTCCTTAAACCGGCACAGCTTTTCTGCCCATGCATAAATTGCCTGGTACCTAAGCTACCTAAAATATATTTTCAGAGAGCTTGGTACAGCAAAACCCTGATCTCTGTTGGAACTCTCCTCGTGAATAATGGTGAGAATTTATTATATTGTATTTATTTTTGGAGGGGGAAAAAGTCAGAGGGAAGGGTATTTATCTGTATTTTACACAGTGCCTTTAAAACACAGATCCTGGCAATGCAAATTCACTTTTCAGGCAAAACTCTTCCAGAGCTCATTGCTTTGTGCAGCAACCCCCAAGCCCAGCACTCCCCTATCTCTTTCCTCTATACAAACATACAAAGGGATAATAAAATAGCTAAGAAGCAAGAGCAGTAAAATTTTGTGCCCTGAGGGGAAAAATGGCATATATTGCCCTGAGCCTTTAGCTGAGGCCAAAATTTATATAGAGAGACTTGGGAACTATTTTCTTTCCTAGTGCAATATTTTACCTCTATTGCCCTCAGATCCAGTCAATATTTGTATAATATATAAATAAAAATAACCTCAGATAGATGGATAAAACCCAAGCAAAATTCACCTCAGAAAGCCTTTTATTCCAACTGGAAAATTGCCCTGCAAATGTACTCCACACAATACCCACTACTTCACTTGGAAGTGACAGTTGCAGCTGTTAACGCAGCTACATTATCTCATCTTGGGAGACAAATTCCAGGCTATATTTCACTGTAGCCTCGTAATGTATATATGCCCTAAAGACTGCTCCAGCCAGATCTGTCTTGCTGTATAGATTTCAGATAGGGATGTATACTTCCCAGGGTTTTTCCCTTCCCCCGGGTTCCTCAGGGAGTGCAGGAGGTTAATAAAACACCGCTGCATCGCCGTCATCACGCCAGTTTTGGCATGGGGGTGAGAAGCAGAAGGGAGAGGAGCCCACCATGTCCTACTCTAATGAGGAGGGACTCCTTGGAGTTGTGCTTCACCTACACTCAGCGGTACCACGGGCACAGAGGTGAGGGAGAAAACTGCAGGGATTTGTTAATTCCTGGCTTTTCCATGTCCCTGCCCCTACCAAGCTCGGTGTCCGACTGCTCCGGATCACACCTGGCTCTCGGTGGGATTTTCAGGGCTGTTCCTCCTTGTTAACCCCACATCCTATTGCAAATCACAACTGAGGGTTGTAATGGGGAATTCTGGGACTGTCAGGAAAGAAAATATGTAAGTAGGGGGGAGAAAAATCATCTATTAGGATTTTAAATAGTCTCATGAGTCTCGCCATTATTTGAGACACTTAAGATCACTTGACAAAGCCCTGGAGAATACACAGAAAGCTAGACAGGGACCTTTGATGGATTTTTTAAACTATCTAATGCGCCTTTTCCAACTCTATCCACTAAAAAAATGACTAATCGGTTGCTGTTCTTCATTACCATGATTATCAGAGTGTCCTGAAAACGCCTGGTGCTCCTGCATGCGAAACGCCGTCTCTTCATCCCCAGCTGAGCAGCCCTTCCCACTTTCTGCCATTGATTTTCAAGGCAAACATCTGTGCCACGCGCTGCTGGAGAGCATCCTGCCTGAGGAGCCCCCGTGTTTCTGCACCAGGTAACGCCAGACCTCTCTCTGGGGAGCTCAGGGGGTGGGAATCGCTTCCCAGCTCCAAGAAAATTGCCTTGTAGAAGCCCTGGCCGCTCGCTGTGCTGCAGCTGGGGCAATAACTGACTGCTGTGGATCGGGGATAACGTGCACAAGGAAGGCTGGCTCTGGCAGGAGGTCACTTCTTCATGCAAACGTAGAATTTAGCCCTCCATGATTTTGCAAAGGTTTTGGGAAGGGGTGAAGTGGAAAGAAGTCTTTCTGGCTAACAGAAAGTGCATCATCTCAGTGATTTTTCAGTCCGTGGGCCTTCCACCATGGCTTTGTAAAGCCAAAAATTAACCATCACATGGAGATGAAGAGGACCTGTAATTATCAAGGAGCTGCCTCATCCCTGGAAGTGTCCAAGGCCAGGTTGGACAGGGCTTGGAGCAACCTGGGATAGTGGAAGTTGTCCCTGCCCACGGCAGGAGGTGAGACTGGACGACCTTTAAGGTCTCTTCTGACTCAAACAATGCTGTGATTCCATGAAAACCCAGGTGAGGACTCAGGGCAGCTCCCATGGAGGGGTTGAACCAACGAAAACCAACGCTGATGAGCAGCTGTACTCACACAGCTCCTGCTCTTTGAGGTGAACACAGAAGAAGTTTACAGGTGACGTTGAGGAAAGTTAAAAAAAAAAAAAAAATCAAGGAGGCATTTTTATCTGGCTAATTTTCTTCCCCAGAATTAGTTGTGTGAATGGAGAAACCTGCTGGAGCAAGAAGTGAGAAAAGCCTTGGACGGAGTGGCTGCGCCTCCCAGGCCCTGAAATTTAAGATCTTTATAAATGATCTGTTAAAACTATAGTGACGATAAGCTTATGAATCATGATCTATATTAATCAGGGCTGCTGATACGGAAAGATTAATTGAAACGTGCAGTTCTACACAAATGATAAAGTGGTAACAATTTAATATCAGACAAGGAGAGTGAAGAAATTACACTCCAAGCTTCATGCATCATTACTATGGATATTAATATTTTACACAGCGCAACAGCATCGGGAATCATAATGAAAATCCATAACTAGTGCACAGACATGATTAAATACAACAGTCTTTAGGTGCTGTTTGGTGACGGGGGCTTAGCCATATTTCACTCCTGCTGCCGGTGATTCGAGTGATAGAGTCTAGACGTGGGTGATTAAAAAGTGTTCCTCCTAAAGGCTGTTAACCTTTTACTACTGAAATGAATTTCTTTGATTTTTAAATTATGCCGCTCACTCTGTGGTGTGGGTTGTTTTTTTTTTTTTCCCCCAAATCAAAACCTTGTCCGGAATATCAATGGAGTGGGTTCCCCAGGTAGTTGACAAAGCAGAAGTGGAGCACCAGGAAGCAGCCACGGAGGGGTATTTAAGGGTGGGAAGGAGAAAGGGAGATGATGGGGGGAAGAAAACAGGTTAAAAAAGCAGGTTTTCAGTGCTCGTCATTATAGTGGTGCATATATTAGATGCAATACCCGGAGCTGTGGAGGGTCATAAAGGTTTTATCCGCGGACTGCGGAATGGGCGCATTACTCACAAGTGGCACCGGAGCGCTGAGTTATGCGCCTCATTCCCGACCTGCACCCATAAAAACTTTATGCTGCACCACGCTGTGACGTCTGTGCTCGCTGGGGATTCATCAGCTCTAATGGGGCTGGATCAGGCCCTGAGTGCAGTGCAGAGAGAGGAGGGAAGTGACACCTGACTCAGCACTGGGAAAAAAATCTCTTTATCTGAGTAATGCTCAGGCACCGATTTGAACCCCCCAAACTCAGAGCTGGAAGAAGTGACATCTTTGAAGAAATGGCATCTGGACTTTCTGGAGAGATTAGGAGGGTCCAACCCAACCTGTGTATCATTTTAGCTGCTAAAAATCATAGAATCATGTATGGATTGGAAGGAACCTTAACGTCATCCAGTCCCAACCTCGTGCCGAGGACAGGCACGTCTCCCACTAAACCAGGTTGCTCATGATCTTATCCAACCTGGCCTTGAACACTTCCAGGCAGATTTTTAAGTCCAGCAGCTCATGGTCTTGCCATCTTGGACTACACTGGGGATGTTTTGAGGGGTCCCACCCATTGTGCCTCATCCATGGTGCGGGAAAGGAAACGTTCTGTGGGGCATCAACTCGAAACCCTTAAGTTCCCAGGCTGCTGGTGCTGGAGCAGCCCCTGAGAGGAAGTCACACATATCAGAAAGGGTTTGGAGATGCCACATGGCTCAGAGTGGTTCAGGTGGCATCTGCCTGAAAGCAATTGTAGGTCCGAGACTGGTAACAGTGCAAGGAAATGTAAATCCACTCAAATTTCCAGCTTGTGCCACTGAAAGCTTGACTTCTTATGGGTAAAATAAAGACTGAGAAGTTACCAGCAATCACACCATGATCCAATATTGCACATTCCAGTGGACATCTAGAACCCACTAACTCAAAATTCCTTTCTGTGTTTTGTAGAAACAAGATGTTTCAGATTTTCTGGGAATCTTGATTGAGGGCTGGTAGATCCAGTCTTAGGTGCTGTGTCAGAGCTCAGAGGTCACAAATTCCAGAGATGGACCTTGTTTGGCCCATTTCTCAAAGCCCCGTTGCTGGCTGTGATGCTTCCTGGTATTCTGCATGTTAAAAAAAACAGGAGGAAAAAGGAAAAAAAGGAAAAGGAAAAAAAGAAATAGGAAAAAAAAAGGAAGAAAGGAAAAAAAAAAAGGAAAAGGAAAAAAAGAAATAGGAAAAAAAAAGGAAGAAAGGAAAAAAAAAAAGGAAAAGGAAAAAAAGAAATAGGAAAAAAAAGGAAGAAAGAAAAAAAAGAAAGGAAAAGGAAAAAAGTAAAACAAAAATATATAAAAAAGAAAAAAAAGAAAAGACAAAAAAGTAGAAGAAAAAAAGAAGAAAAAGTTGTGAAAAATAAGAAAAAAAAATTCTTCTTTCCATGGCTGGGAAAAAATTCATCCATCTCTCCAGCTGTGGTACAAACATTTGTGGACATGATGCTTTGGTTCCTTAGAAAGAGCCCCAAAGCAGTTTTTGCTTTGTCAGGAGAAAGGAGAAGAAATCAGCATTTCCCAGGTAGCAGAAAACTCTCTTCTTGGTTAACTCCTCACATGTGAGCGTGGCTGGCATTTGGATGTCCTTTCCTCTGTGGCATTCATGACAAGTCACAAACTCACTCAGGAGAGCCAACATCCAGAACCAAGGAAGACAATCCAGGGGAAGCGTGCAGGCACAAATCAAAGGATTCTGGGGACACTTAATCTCACTTGTCATGCCTTGGAGAAGAAATGGAGAAGCATGGGATTTAGAAAGGCTTCCACTGGCCAAAGTCTTGGGTGTTAACTTTGGTTTGCTGACAAATTTCAGTCGATGGTGCCCAAGTCATGGACTGGAATAACCACAAAGGGTAGGGCAGGCCATAGGACCCATAAATAATGTGGGTGCAAACCCTTTCTGGCACAGGAGAATTCCTGAAGGCCACCAGGAGATGCTTTGCTTTGGGGAAAGAGAAGCAGGTGGCCAAAGCCAAGGTGATGGGCACAGCACATGTGCCAGGCAAAGAGGACATGTGACAGCACACAAAGACATGGTGAGGGGCTGCGAGGAGAGGGGAGAGTAGCAAAGCTTTGGTGCTTCCCTTGGCACTTGAATTTGGGATCCTTCGGATGCACCTCACCTCCCCCACTCCCTCCAGAGGTTTGCAGACACAAGGCTGAGGGGCAGCAGCTCCTAATCAATGACATTAATTAATAGATGAATAGCAGACAGGCGCGAGTATTGCCCCACAAATGAAAAGCAAATCCCAGCCAAGGGAAAAAAACGGCGAAACTGTAGCAATTTCTACTCCGTTACCCTTGAGATTTGGCTCCAGATTCAAAGGATAGGCAGGCGGAGAGGGAGGTTGGGAGGAGGCGGGCGGGGGGGAGTTGGCTCATATTCTGCTGTGACCCAATTCCATACAAAGCATCCTGTAACAAAACACGTCTCTATCTACAAAGTACAAGTAATCTTTGTTTTCAGTACAATACTTATCTGCATTTAGACCGACGATGGCAGTGCTTGGCTTATTTTCATGGATCCAGTTATCCTTTTTATCCCTGTGAGCATGTGTGTGTGTGTGTGCGTGTGTGTCTCCTCCTCTCTGTCCTCCTCGCTGTCTCCTGTGCTCGTGCCAAGCCAGCAGCACTTGTAGGGTGCTGTTAAACATCAGCAGAGGTGCAAATACTGAAGGTCGG